>VDFB02368040.1:0-182742 GCA_007258455.2 Sequoia sempervirens | reverse complement strand
CACCTTCTATTGAAATCATATATTTTAGTATTCATCGCATTTTACTACTTGTACTTTAAAAAATTTAATGATAAGGTAAATTAATTATTTGTGTTGTTTTCTATGTAAAATCAATTATCATTTTTTTTTATTTTTATAAAAGAATCATTCTATCGTATTATACCTAATTAGTAACAAAGTCTTATTACATGCTATATATTATTAAATAATATTCACTTGAATGATAAATAAAATATTTTCATTATTTTTTGGATATAAATCATTAACTTCAATATTTAGAACAAAGACATTTCTTTTGGTAATTTTTATTGAATATTCATTTATTATTAAGATTTTATGTTACAATAATTGAAATTTAGATTTGTTTTATCTTGTAATATATTTATCTTTGTGTATATATTCAAATTATCTTTTTCATTAAAAGGTCATCAATACAAAATGCAACGAAATTGTTTGATATTTTATAATAGAGTTTACTATTTTTTGTAACATGGTTATGTTGAATTTTTTATTGTGAAATAGTATAAGAGAATAATACCTTTTAAAACATATAGGAAAAATATTACATTCAAAAATAATTTCTCCAATAAAGAAATAGTATCTAATATAATTTATGTGCATTTACATTACCACTAAACCTCCTAATATTGTAGTATAATTTGTAATTTTACATCCCTCTTACTTTTTCTGAGCTTCCCTTTTAGCCTCATCAACTTTACTATCTAACTTAGAGATTTTGGTCTCTAGGGTGAAGGAATAATCCACACTCTCCACATTAGAATTCCCAACAACCACCTTCTAAAAATCCAAGCCTTATCATACAATATGATTACCCTCCTCTTCCTTTCTTCCCATCACCTATATAACAAATGACACCCATAGGACATTGTAATATGGATAAATTGAAGGCCACACACCCTTCTCTCATGGGAAATCAATCCCTACCACCATTGAATATAACACCATTTTTTTCCAACTCACCACCTTGGTTTTATCATTTGAAGTTCCAACCACCCCCCTTATACATTCTTTCTCTTCACCCAAGTTCAACATAAAGACCACAAACAATGATGTTCTATCCATTTTTATATGATGCCTATTCATATAGGACATATGATTTTATCCAACACCACCAAATATATATACTTGAAATCCTTTTTCATCCTCAAACTTGAAATTTTACCTCTAAATGTATTTTTCCTCTTTTTGTAGCCAATAATTGTTAAAATTGGAGAGCTTGAATAAACTTCATCTATTGTCAAAAATATGGATCCAAAGACCCTTAAATAAATGTTATACATGGACAAGTGTGTCTCATACATGAGATATGACTCTTGGTGATTAAATAGAGTTTATATTTATTTATTTATTTTTTGATTAAAAAATGTAGGGGAAGGGCCTTAACCCCAAAACAAAAAAAAAAGAGCACAAAAATAGAAGACTAGAGAAAAACAGTTCAATCACTAGAGCTTGCACCATGTAACTTTTCCCCAAGGGCTTGTCAAGTGAAAATGAGTCCTTCATAGGAAGAAATTTCTTCCTTTATTTTACAACTATCCATGACGAATCAATAACCAAATTTGAATCATTTAGACAAGAAGGGGGAGAATGCCCTTCAGAGGGCCTAACAAATGGAGCAACATGATCTAAAGGATAGACAATGATGTCCAAAACTAGAGCAATAGGAACTCCAGGAGAAACAGCCATGTCCATGAAACATAGAAAAATAGGGTTCATCAAGGTGAATGGACCAAGATGACAAGCCACTAATTTTCTCTATTAAAAATTCAATTATGAGGGCTAAAACATGCAAATAACAATAAAAAAATTATGATAATTACTATAGCAACTATGAGGGAAGTTTTGAGAGCTCAAAATGATGTCTACCTTGCTAGGAGAAGGCAATTTTTAGGGCACAAAGGACTCATACACCTTTAGTGGTGAATGGGTCCTTGTTAGGGTTTATGAAACTGAAATCTAGGCTATTTTCCTTAATGTCTGCACTCTCAGATCCCCGGTTTTCAGCTTCTAAAAATCTATAATAAATTTTGTAGCCTCCTTTCTTTGTTCTTGCACTATAAATGACAATCTTGCAACTTAACAACTTTTGTAATTTTTCTCTAAACTTCTTCTCCACTTGATCTTCAACTTGTAAATCTACAAACCCACATTCAAAGAGAGAAAAAATTATTGATGTTTAGTTACTAGGGGTTTTCCTTGGTCAAACCCCTTTTAGGTAATTAAACCAAATGATGAAATAAGGAAATTGAAGCATGAAACATGAAATATGCAATTGATGATATCTTGGAAGATATCTTGGAGTATAAATTTGAAAACTAACATGAAGTGGCCATGAAGAATGTAGATCTTGATTCTTGAATAAGATGTGTAACAATGCTTGCAAAATGGATCTTCAATGCTACATCAAGTATCTTAGCTCAACAACTTGCTTAAATGTACTAAGCCTTAGACATAATGAAATGATCTTGAATTTTTTGCAATAAACTCTTGATAATATATCTTAGAATTCCTTTGAAATGCTCTTGAAGTGATTTAAAATCCTCTCTCAAAGTTGATAGGATGTATTATAAACTTTCTATAAGAAACAATGTGAATTAACCCCTTATTTATAATAAATCTAGAGATTAACCCTGAAATTCAAAAAATCAAGATGACACCAGATTTGGAAATGAATATTACTAAAATCCTTCCATAATTAAATTAAAAAAAAGGTTCTTTTTAAGGGAGGACCCATTCATCGCCTAGGGTGAATGGGCTCTGGCACAAGTTTACATGACCTTGGTTCAAAGGGTGAAAGAAAATAAAAAAACCATGTCAAATATGTAAAGAAAGGGGGGTCCTATAAATGGAGGACCCATTTTCCATTATATGTGAATGGGTCCGAGCACCATTTTCTAGGACCTCAAATTTTCTAAATTAAATGTTTTACCATTTGAATATTGGGTGTCATAAGTGAGGCTTAAATTTGAATTAAGGGGGCTAATTAAATCTAATTAACCCCAATTAATTAATGAGACCCTAGACAAGTGTTAAGTGTGTTATAACACCTTACAACACCATAAATAAGATAAATTTTATTAAAAAGGGGCCTACTAGGCTCCATTAATTAGAGAAACCTAGAAAAGTGTGAAAGTGTGTTACAACACTTTAACAAGGTACAATTTAAATACATTTAGTTTAAAAAGGAGCCCTAGATTAATGTGAATGTTTACAACACATTACAACATTAATCCAAGGCACAATTAAGTTAATTATTCCCAATTAAGTAAGGAAAATGGATACTTTTTCCATTGCTACATTTTTCCCTCACTTTAGTGAGTGTATGACCCTATGTCAAACTCACACTTAAGTAGACATTTGAGAAACTTAAGTATGCAACAATAAAAAAGATACACGATCATACCCTATCAAAGGACAATAAAAAAAAAAGAAAAAAAAAAGGGTCAAGCACAATAGTTTCAACGCAATGTGGAATGGGGTTGTTTGTTCATAACACACATTGCTCACTCTAGGGTAGTGGAACCTTAGTCTATCCACTAGGTGAGTTATCCCAATAATGTGTATGCTCACTCTAGTGTAGTGGAATGTTAGTCTATCCACTAGGTGAGTTGTCCAAATCATGTGTATGCTCACTTTGGGGTAGTGGAACCTCAATCTATCCACTAGGTGAGTTGTCCCAATGAGGTGGTTTAGTGAGAAATTCATGCTGGCAATTGTGTCAACTTCTCACTGTACAATGAGAAATTCATGCCAATGTATTGGCTTCTCATCATACTAACCATACCAAAGCTATCCTCCTAATAACTTTAATAAGGCACCACAATGTAATGTTTTTTGTAACTGCTTTTGAATGTAATGTAAAATTTTGTTAAAGGGGATTTTACTTTATTCATGTAAGGTCTTCTTAGGGAACATTATGCCTAATGTCTCCAAGAGAGGACAAATCAATGATATCATATCGCCACTTATGGGATGCCTCATTCACATCATGCCACAAAGGGAGATTTTATGCTTAGAAATATTGCACTCTTGGAGGACATGAAACCCAATGACACCACCAAGAAAAGGACATGTCACATGAAAAAGAAAATCATGCCATGAAATATGTCAAAAGATGTCAACAATGTATACACCCACTTTAAAGTGGTTGCTACACCATTGCTAAGACCAATTTCTTTAAAGTAGCCAATGTTTTGTCCTAATACATGAGGGCTTTCCTCATAAAACCCTATGCCAAGTCATATGTTTTCAAAATAAGTTTTGTCACGAAATAGGAAGGAAGGGTTGCCGCCAGAAATACATAAGGGATCTATGGATTTGGGGTTAGTATGTCTTTGCTACAATGTTTTTATAGAGCATGGAAATATCACCATTCCCTAAATACTCATAGAACTGGAAGAATGATACAAAGAGAGCGAAAACAAAGAAAAATACTTTTGGGTCAACATGGAAGAGACCTAAATTTCTTGACGTCTTGCATCATCTCCAAAAGGAAAACACAAGACAAATGAAAAATATAAAGGAAAATATTTTGGTTCAACATGGAAGAAACCTAAATGTCTCAATGCCTTGTGTCATCCCCAAAAGGAAAACACATGACAACTGAAAAGTGATAAAATGTTTACGACATAGAGAACAATGTAGGTACATATAGAGGAATGCACAAAAAGAGAGAGATACATCAAATAAAATAACACAGGGGATCATATTACACACATGCAATCACATAAAGAAACTTGAAAAATAAAAAGACTAGTAAGGCACATGCGAGTCAACCTACAATAGGTCATCTACATCCCAATCTTGGTCTATATAAACAAAAGGAAAACAGGGGACAAGAGAAAATACATTACTAGGACAAGGCTATCAGATTCTTTCCCCCACTTAGTGCAAGGAAAGAATGAGTCGAGGTAGGTGATGTGAATAAGCTCCTTGCATCAAAGAATGAATTGTAATAAGTGTAAAACATGTAATAGTGAGAATGTTTGGGATCCTACAAATATTACATGGGAAGGATAAAAATGCATGCTTTAAGGGACTATTTCTATGATATCAAGTTGTTTAAATATTTGTTATAAAGCACAATAATCATCAGTACTATGTCCAAGAGTTCTATGGTATCGACAATGTGGAATATTTTCATCTCTAGGATACATTTTTTTCTTTTCTTGCATGGGTGGTAATGTTATAAGCCCAAAGTGTAGAAGTATCTATAAATTTATTTCAATTGTAGTTGGTGGATAAGGAAAAATGTAACTTATTTAATTTTTTAGGCCTTTTGTGCTTGCTAGATTCACCAAATTCCCTAGGTGGATATAGGACAGGAGGACCCAAGATGATCTTGTCTTCTTTATCATTGTCATTAGGAGGAATTTATTTCTCTTTAGGAAGGAAGAAACTTATGTTGGGAGGAGGATATACGACAATTCTACCATCTTTACGAATCCTCTATTTTTCTTTAGGAATTAGAGCACTTATGTTGGGAGGAGGATCTTGATATCCTAATCCTCTTGTATCTTCAGTTGGTATTTTCTCTAAGAGTATGTTGGGAGGAGGATCTTGATATCCTAACCCTCTTGTATCTTTAGTTGGTATTTGCTCTAAGAGTATGTTTGGAGGAGGATCTTGATATCCTAACCCTCTTGTATCTTCAGTTGGTATTTTCTCTAAGAGCTGATGAATTTCATGTTCACTTGTTGCATCACATGCTTGTTTACTTAAGATCATGAATCCTTTGCCATATGTCTCTTCAAGGTTAATTGATGTGTTAGTTACTTTGTTAACATAGTATGGTTGGATGTTTTCTTGATTAGAGGAACTAGGTTCAAATATTGTAGCGAACTTAGGCTCAACTTGTGTTTCAATTTCAGGATGTAAAAAACCAAACATCTCAAGTGGTGGGATGGTAGGAGGTGTTGGTAGTTCCATGGATGGATAAAAGGATGTATTGTTCTCAAGGTTGCTAAGGAAATCATTTATGAATTCATTCATGTTGGCATTATCTTCTCCAATGATGCCAACATCATGAGGAGGGAATGCATTAGGATTTGTGTGAGAATGAGTGAATTCAATTTCATTAGGGTCATTTTGAAAAACAATACTTGAAACATCAACCAAAGAGAACAAGGATTTCTATACATTTCTTAAACACTTGTCCATTTTCAAAGTTTTAGATCTAAACATAGTAATAAATGCTTATTACACAATGCAATAAGCTGAAAATGAAGTTTTGTGAGTGCAATTTTGAATTTTGATAATGCACCAAATGAAACAATTTAAGCTATATGTAATGAATTTGATGAAAAAATAAATGAAGAAATAGAAACAGGAGAGTAACTATAGTAAACAAAAGCCTAAAAGTAAGATTTAAATTTCCAAAAAATGTAGATCAAGATCTAATAGGGACTTATTTGCCAGTAAGGGTGAATGGGTCCTGGTTAGGTATTTTTGAGATGTTTTTACTGATTTAAGAGTGATTTTTACTACTTTTTCATATGCCAAAGAGTTCAAGTTTGACCTAATCAGGGACCCATTCACCAATAAAGAAAAATTTAATAACCTATCCTAAATTATTTCTTAATTAATATTATTGTAAATGACACATGAATATATTCAAATTAAAAATACATAACTAAGTAGCTATAGTCAATCATAGCAACACTTGTCCATTTAAAATGAGTCAAAGATTCATATATTCAATTCAAAATTCAAATTACAATATCAGGTTTGACTTGGATCATAAGGCCATAAAGTCGTTACATTGTACAAATTTACATCAAGGCACATCAAGTATTACATCAAGGTTACATCATAGACTATATTTTCTTGTGTACATCTAAGGTTTCTATTGACACTCACCTCTACTGGTGGATGAAAAAATGGTTGAAGTGCTTTACTTCCCAACCATGAATCCTACGCTTCTCCGAAATTCTGCCAACTTGAAGAATACTCGACCCTACATAGAAAGTTTAGCAAGAGAACAATATACAAGGTGGAATCTGGTGCGTACCCATACATCAACATGTAATTTCTATCTACAAATTAGAAGAGAAAATGCAAGATTTATGCTAGGAATAGAAGAGAGTGTTATCACAAATTTCATACATAAAAAATGAAATATATTGCTTGGCCAAGCATAAAAAATGTTGCAACAACAACAAACAATAGGTTTTGGTAAATCAAACCTATACTCTCTAAACTGCATTTCGATACCTGTCTTGTAAGGTAACCTTTTACAATACAACATTTCATAACAACTATCTACCCTCTAGCAACTCTAGTCTACTTGGGTATCACTATTCTATTCAAGTAAAAGAATGTTCTTCTTGCATATGTCTACGAAAAAGAAGAATCAGATTACTAATTTCCTCTCTAAACAGAAATTAGATACATGATTCAAATAGAACAATACAATATTTAGGCATATCATTCACATGACCCATGTTTACTTTCAACATAAGCATTATCCATTTAAAAATAAATTAAGTAAAAAGAAAAAAATAAGGTATGTCACAAGTATGTGTATGCACATAGACAAAGTTTATGTGCATACACATATATGTGCCTACTTAAGTTATTAGTTTGTGCATACATTCTAAAATAAACCATTAAATCAAATTGCAATAATTTAATAATATTCCATTTTAAGTTTCTTTCATGAAAATAAAGAATCTAGAATAAGTTTGTATTATAGTTTCTCATACTATTGCTTGCTTTATATTCACACAAGTTGTGAAATCCTAACATTGTTATTTTATATAATGAACATTCACAGTTTTAAAAGAACAATACTATTTCCAACTAAATAGTTACAAAACAAGTTGTTTCATGTATAAACGTGCATAGTTAACAACTAATCAATGTTGTTTCGGCTAAACAGTTTAAAGATCAAGACTATTTTTAGCTACATATACACTTTTACAACCAATAAATCTCGTTTCCAACAAAACATTCACTTTAACAATAAAACAATGTTTTTTAATGCTAAATAGTTACAGTTTATGAGAAATCAATGTCATTTCTAACAGAACATTCACTATTTACATCAATACAATGTTGTTTCAGGCTAAACAATTACATTTTATGATAAAACTGAAATGAAGAAAAATGTGGTGCTTTCTTTCACTTCTAGGGTTTTGAACCTAAAAGGAGAAAGACCAATTTTCCAACCTTTCACTCAAGAACAAACCCTTGAGATTTCAATGCAAAGGAGATTGAAATCTAACAAAGGGAATGTTCAAGGGATTGAATGATGTGTAATGCGGGGTTCACCACCAAGTGTAAACTTGGAAAATAAAATATGCTAGAAAACACAGTGTGATGAAAATTAACCTAAAAATGACCATTAAAAAAACAAAAAGCTACAAAACTGAAAGTGTGCACCTGGAATCTAGAGAGACATGGAATGGAGCTTTGAAATCCTGAAATTATTGCTTTTTAGGCCTGGTGGGACTCATTTTCCATTGTGGGTGAATCAGTCCCAGTTCTAGAAAACTCTACCAAAGCAAGTTTTGGCCAAATGGGTATCCAAATCTACAAAGATCTATGAAAAACACCTATAGTGGGGCTCATTCACCACTTGTGATGAATGAGTACAATTTGGATTTTCTAGAAATTCAAAGTATGGATCTACTTTTCTCAATCTGCTCAATCTATACCTCTAGGTGTCTGGATCCAAAACCTTGATTTTTGGGACTGTAAGTGACTTTTTGTGAATATTTTGAACTTTCAAGCAGAGAGATAAGCTTGAAACCTAATATTCAATAATCTTGAAGTCTTCAAAGCACCTAGATCTGCAATCACGTAAAGAAAGAGACTGAAAGTGTTGATTGTTAAGAAAAAGGGGTTTGCCTTGGAAAAACCCCTTTTAGGTAATTAAACCAAATGATGAAATAAGATAATGAAGCATGAACATGAAGTAATCAATTAGAACCTTTCCATGATGATGAATTTTGAATTGCTGCAACAATTAATGAAAAATACACCCTTAAATGCCCTTAGAATTGATCTTGAAAGCTATCTTGATGACCTTCTAAAGACTTGAAGTGCTTAACTCTTTCTTGCTTGACTTGATGGCATGAATGTATGATGCTTGGATGAAATGATGATTTGAAATCTCTCTTATATACGAAATCCACTCACATGATCATTAATTTGATCCCTAAGGCCGACATTGAAGAAATTTAAACTTAAAACCCAATTTTTCCCACTCAAACCTTGAAAGTAGCTCAAATGGGACTCATTCACCATCCTCGGTAAATGAGCCCCACATGGATGGTAATATTTCACCCAAGGTGGCGAATGAGTCCCATGGGGGCTATTTTGCCAGCTGGGATGTCGGGGAGTGAAGAAATCAGCTTTATATGTTGATTTTGTTGGGTCTTTGATCAAAATATGCCTTGGGATGCACAATATGGGGTCATAAGGGGCCTATTAATGATGATATAAATTTCATGAATGTAAGAGGTCCCAAAATCCAATGTGAAAGTGTAAATAAATACACTTTACAACACTAAATTAAAAAAAAAGGGTCTATTAAGCTTAGAAGGGCTCTAAATCCCATGTGAATGTGTAGAACACATTACAACACTAGATTGGGTCCACTTGATTTTCAAGCCTCCCAAATTTAATGTGAAGATGTAAATAAATACATTTTACAATATTAAATTAAAGCATAGTTAAGTGAACTTAGCTTAAAAAGGGCCCAAGACTTAATGTGGATGCATAAAACACCTCACAACACTAGATCAGGGCAACGTTAAGTCCAATTTATCATTAATTATTCCCATATCAAGAGTGAAAATGCAAAGGGACACATTTTTTGACAGTACATTTATCCCCCGCTTTAGTGAGAGGATGAACCTACTTCAAACTCACACTAAAGTAAACATTCAAGAGGGGTCCAATTGTACCAATGCAGATAGTCTAGGATAACAAAGACCAAGGAGGTAGTGAAGCCCCCAAGATCCAAGATCCTAAGTAAAATTGACATAAGCACAAGAGGAAACACACAAGGTGAAAGATTTGCAGTAGAACAAGATACGCGATCATGCAATGACAATAACTAGAAGAAGAAGAAAAATAAGCAAAATAAAAAGGTGGATCAAGCTTCATTTGAATTTGTCCATCGCAATGTGGATTAGATCTAGGTTGTTTGTTCAAAAATGCATACTCACTCTAAGGCAACGAAACTCTTAGCTATCCACTTGGTGAGAAGTCCTAAAAGGTGAGGCACATACACTCATGGCTGGTATATACTCACACACACAGGAGTGGCTATGGGGAAATTCATGCCTTAGATTGGGTTTCCCACTCAAACCATACCAATGTTACACCCCCTAATAACTTTGATAAGGCACCATGCAAAAAAGATCTTCGAGCTCCATGAGGCAAGAACTCTGTAAGCTTGGAACTCATAGACATTGTAAATGAAAAATAGTACAAGGAATGTTAAAAAGGATTTTTCTTTGACGTTCGTGCAATGTCTTTTCATAGGGAACATTGTGCTTAATATATCCAAGAGAGGACAAGTCAAAGAAATATCATGCTCTTGGAGGAAATCAAGCCCAATGACACCATCAAGAAAGGGACACACTGCAAGAAGAAAGAAAACCACATAGTGAAGTCTGAGTGTTGATGTATGCCCCCACTTTAAAGTGGTTGCTAACACCATTGTTGTGCGCAATTGCTTTAAAGTAGAAGATATGAGAGATTGCTCAGAAATCCCTATGCCAAGTCATATGTTTCCTATAGGCTACATCATGAATAAAGTAGTATCTCACATGTGAGCCAACTTAAGGCATGTCGTTCACATCCCAACCTTGCTCTTATATGTACATGAAAGGTGGTCAAATATCCAAAAAGACAACAAAAAGTGACATGGAAATAAGGGTATCTAACCCCTTATCCCCACTTAGTGCAGGCCAAGGATGAGCTGAATAGGATGAAAATAGGTTTTAGTTAGAGGAACTAGGTGTGTTAACCCAAGGAAGAGCACCACAGTCCTGAAGATGTTAAATTTTGTTACGTAACGCCTTACATTCATTAGTGGCATGACCATGAACTCTATGATATGCACAAAATGAAGTCCTGTAATAAAATTTCTTTCATGTTCTTGGAGGAATGGATATAAAGTGATCTTGGAGGAGTCTCAACAAGATACCCTCTTGATAAATAGTAGAAGATGTTCCTTTATTGTCTGACAAAGATATCTCTTTCTTAGTACTAGATGTCATACCTACACAAGATTCCTTCGATTGTGAGATTTTGTTCTCTCCTTTACAGGAGGGTGTAAAATCTAACAAACTCAAATCATTAGTGTTTTGTGAGATGACATTGACATTAAGCAAATATGTCTTTGTTTGTGTCATTTCAAGAAAAGGATAACAACCAAGATTACTAGTGTCTATCAATTTAGGATGCATTACTATTAAAGTTGGCTAAGAAGAATCTTTTGTGAGAGTGTTGATGTTATATGAAGGCTTGTTTATTCCTATCAAAGGAAAATAACCAAGATCATGATTTGTTTCTTGCGTGTTAGGCTCGATGGTAACAAAAATACCTTGTTGTCTAGTGCCACATCCTTTTCCACTATATCCAAGTTCTCTCATAAGTTCATAACCCTTTCCATAAATCTTCTTCATCTCCTTTGGATTCGGTGGTTGTTTGTGGTTGAGTTCATTGAAGTTTGTCATGTAATTTTCTTTTTCTTCTAAAATAGTTGAGGTGGATGCTTTTGAAGGGGCTTCCGAGTTTTGTGTTGAAATTATCTCTTTTTCTTTTCCCTTGTTAGAGTCTTTCTGTATGATCTTGTATTCTCCCATGAATGTTGGTTCAAAGTCTAAGGAACCCCAATCATCTTCTAATAGCTTCGTGACTTCTTCAATGTGTTTTTCTTTTTCTTTATGTTGCACAGGTTCCACTTGTGTAGTTGGTGTCAATGTTGCTAAAAAAATTTCCTTGTCTTTCTCAATGTTTAAACAACTATTTGGGTCAGGGTCAGCTTCGAGTGTGTACACTTTGTTGTTGTAAATATACTTCATTTTATGAAGAAGAGTGTAAGGCACACCATTGATTGCATGAATCCATAGTCTACCTAAAAGGAAATTACATGAGAGCTCGTGAGGCATAACATGGATCGGTGTTTCCAATGTGGCCATTACAATTGTAATAGGTAAAGTGATTACACTGAGTGATTTTTTTTCTACATTGTCAAATCCACGGATAGACAAGCAATCATGTTGAATTTTTTATTTTTCCACATGAAGCCTATCCAAAAGGTTTATGCTACACATGTTAAGGGTTGAGCTAGTGTCAACAAGAGTTCACTTTATCCATATTCTTTTATATTAAGCCACTATTATGAAAGATTCACTTTTTTTTGCACTTCCAAAGAGAGGAGTTCACTTTGGTGGAAAACAATGTCAACATTCAATCCTTGAATCATGGTCGCTATGTCATTCAGGTTTTCACTAGAGGGAACCACAACTTGTTGCAAGGCTATTTGAAGCATAGTGTAAAAATTAGGTGAATTCTGAATTAAATCCCATAGCGATATCTTTACAGGAGTATTCTTAAGTTGTTCGACAAGATCATACTCCTTTCCATTATGTGAAGTTAAATGCGAAGGAACAGGTAAGATAAGATTAATAAATGGGAGAGATGTTGAAGGTGTTTCTCTTGGTTGTGGATTGTTTCTAGTGTTATATGTATGTGCAACGATATTATTACTCAGTTGCTGCAAAACATTATTCTTAGGTTGGTAAAGGATGAGCTCGGGTTTGTTTTGGGTTTGAGGTTTCGGTGAAGGTGGGTAAAGGATAAGTTTGGGTTTTTTTTGAGTTTTTTTCTTGTGTGATGGTGGGTAAAGAATTAGAGGATTCTTAGGATGTCCCATGAGGTATGTATGAGGTCCATTGATTGAGGGGGATCTAATGGACACATGCACATTCATAATCTTGGTGGTATTGGGTTGATGTATCTATAATAAAGGGAAATCTAGTATCACCTTGTTACCATCACCCAAGGAAGACACGTTACTATTCTATTTTCATTTTCTTGCACCATGATAGTCTCCCTAGGGGGAGAGTTTTTAGGAGAACTACAAAAAAAATGCTCTTGAAATTCAAGGATTGGTTCTTCCAAAATGATTTCATCGCAAGGGAGTTATCAATGGTTGAATTGTGATGTTTATCAATAGTGCGGATATTAGGGGAAGGATCTATTTATTTATCATTTTTCTCAAAGATATCATTCTCTTGTGCCATATTATCTACCCTAGTAGGAGAGCTTGTAATATGTTCATCACATTCCATGGTTAGATTTTGTAAGGTAGCTTCATCACAAGTAGGGAAGGAATCAAGAGAAGGAAAACTATGGTTTTCATGATTATGAATGCTTAATTCTTTTGTTCAAATAAGTCTTTCCCAATGTTAGGGACATTAGGAAGGAGAAAGATATGGTTATCACTTTCAATCAACATGTCCTCTTGAGAAATGTGATTTTTATGAGTGTTCACGATTGTATCCTCTTTTACTAAAGGCTTCTTACAAGTAGGGGGTATTGAGAGATGGATTTGGGATAAACAAAGTGGTGGCTATGATATCATCTTATTTTTTCATTCTATCTTCCCAAGGGGGATGAGGAGAGGGACAATCAAGACCCTCAATGCTTGTATCTTCTTTCACCAAGATACCTTCTTCACTAATAGGAGAGGTATCAAGAGAAGAACAAGTATGATTATTATGAGTGTCAACACTACCATCCTCACCAATGGGAAATGTAATAGTAAGGATTGTAACAATGATTTGATCCACTTGCTCTAGGATGTTCTCATAATTATGAAAGGCAGTAGAAGGATGATTAGCATGTTTCTTAATGACCTCATTGTTGTAATCTAAATTGAACTCATAAGAAGGGATGTTGTACTTATGCAATCCATTTTTAATCTTATCAAAGCCACATCTCTTGAAAGAAAACATGTTATCATCAAAAAGTAAATAAAGTGCAATGCAATGACTTAAAGTGAAATTTTTAAATGAAATTTTTAGATATGAAATAAGGTGATTTGTTGACTGCACTAGGCAATAATTTGAAAATAGAATTTTGTGAATGCAAATTAGAAATGAAGTAATGCATGAAATAGACTAATGTAAGCTAGATTTAGTGAAATGCATGTAGCATAAAGTCAACCTAATGAAAAAACTAATCGGTGGTAGAAAAAAAAAGCTTAAAAACAAGGTTTTTAGTGTTTTAAAAGGTAGTTTCAAGGGTGCACTGGGATTGATTCGCCCAAGGTGGCGAATGAGTCCCAATGGGGATTTTTTAAAAAAAAAATTGAAAATTTTATTTGTTTTTTGTTGGTTTTTATGTTGTGTGATATGTAACCTAACTACAAAAGCAATTTTAAGATGATTTGCGATGATTTGAGATGCAAAAATGCAACCTATATGCACTTTCACTAATGCAAAAAAATTAAAATCCTAGAATTCCAATTAACTAATGTAAATTCAATGCAAGATAGATCTAGAATGATGATGGAATTCAAATTAGAAAATAAGGTATTCTAAATGCAAGTTCACCAAAATCAAATGAAGAAAAATGTGGTGCTTTCTTTCACTTCTAGGGTTTTGAACCTAAAAGGATAAAGATAATTTTTCCAACCTTTCATTCAAGAACAAACCCTTGAGATTTCAATGCAAAGGAGATTGAAATCTGACAATGGGAAGGTTCTAGGGATTGAATGATGTATAATGAGGGGTTCACCACCAAGTGTAAACTTGGAAAAAACAATATACTGGAAAACATAGTGTGATATGCAAAATGACCTAGAAATGACCATGAAACAAAATAGAAAGCTACAAAACTAAAATTATGCACCTGGAATCTAGAGAGAGATGGAATGGAGCCCTGAAGGTCTAAAATTGCTACTTTTTAGGCCTAGTGGGACTCATTCGCCATTCTGGGAAAATCAGTCCCAGTTCTGGAAAAATATACCAGCGCAAGTTTCGACCAAATGGGTATCCAAATCTGCAAAGATCTTTGAAAAAAAACTATTATGGTACTCATTCGCCACTTGTGGTGAATGAGTAGAGTTTGGATTTTCTAGAAATTCAAAGTCTGGATCTACTCTTCTTAGTTTGCTCAATTTGTACGTCCAAGTGTTTGGATCTGAAACCTTGATTCTTGGGACTGCAAGTGACTTTTTGTTAATATTTTGACCTTGCAAGTGGGGAGATAAGCTTGAAATCTAATTTTCAATAATCTTCAAGTCTTGAAAGCACCTATATCTGCAATCACATAAAGAATGAGAACAAAAGTGTTGATTGTTAAGGAATAGGGGTTTGTGTTGGTCAAAAACTGTTTAGGTAATTAAACCAAATGATGAAATAAGATAATGAAGCATGAACATGAATTAATGCAATTAGAACCTTTCCATGATGATTAATTTTGAATTGCTACAACAATTGATGAATAATATGCCCTTGAATGCCTTAGAATTGATCTTGAAAGCTATCTTGATGACCTTGTGAAGATTTGAAGTGCTTAACTCTTGCTTGCTTGACTTGATGGAATGACTGTGTGATGCTTGGATGAAATGAGGATTTTAAATCTCTCTTATATAGGAAATCCACTCACATGATCATTAATTTGATACCCAAGGATGACATTGAAGAAATTTAAACTTAAAACCCAATTTTTCCCACTCAAACCTTGAAAATAGCTCCAATGGGACTCATTCACCATCCTAGGTGAATGAGTCCCACCTGGATGGGACTCATTCACCCAAGGTGATGAATGGGTCCCACAAGGGCTATTTTGCCAGCTAGGATGCCAGGGAGTGAGGAAATAAGGTTTATAAGTTGATTTTGTCAGGTCATTGATCAAAATATTCCTTGGAATGCACAATATGGGGCCATATCGGCCTATTAATGATGATATAAATGTCACGAATGTAAGACGGCCCAAAATCCAATGTGAAAGTGTAAATAAATACAATTTACAACACTAAATTAAGGAAAAAATGTGTCTATTTAGCTTAGAAGGGCCCTAAATCCCATGTGAATGTGTATAACACATTACAACACTAGATTAGGTCCATTTAATTTACAAGCCTCCCAAATTTAATGTGAATATGTATATAAATACATTTTACAACATTAAATTAAGGCAAAGTTTTAAAAGTGAATTTAGCTTAAATAGTGCCAAAGACCTAATGTGGATGCATAAAACACCTCACAACACTAGATTAGGGTGACATTAAGTCTAATTTATCATTATTTATTCCCATATCAAGTGTGAAAATGTAAAGGGACAATTTTTTTGACACTACAAAAACAATGTTGTTTCTAATATAACATTCACTATTTGCATCAATACAATGTTGTTTCAAGCTAAACTATTATAGTTTATGAAAAGAAAATGTCATTTCCAATAGAACATTAACTGTTTATATCCATACAATATTGTTTCAAGCTAAATAGTTATAGTTTATAACAAAACAATGTCGTTTCAATCAGAACATTCACTGTTTACATCAATACAATATTGTTTCAAGCTAAACAGTTATAGTTTATGGCAAAACAATGTCATTTCCAACAAAAAAATCATTGTTTACATCAATACAATGTTGTTTCTACCTAAACAGTTATAGTTTATGACAAAAAAATGTTGTTTACAAGGGTTTATAGTTGCAGCTTCAAGTTCCATTTCCTCGTTTTCTAGGCTTGATTTTTTTAACATTTGTATATACAATTTCAGGTAAGAAAACTAATTACCTAGATTCAGTTGGAACCCTAGTTCAAAGTTTTCATATAATATACATTTGTCATTCTAAAAATAACCACAATCATTAACTGGTTCTTAAAAGAATAAGTTGGTTGAGGGCGAACCATAACACCCACCCTCAGCTTGGGTGTAATCACTTCCATGGACAATAGGGTTGTCATTCCTATAGAATGTTTGTTCACTATACTACACATGCAAATAAATTTAAGGAATGAATTCCATCATTTGACCTTTATTCTATACGGTCTTGGCGACATAGCAGGGTAACTTATATCTACAAAAGTAACAAAATATCATTCACAGAACTAGGCGATATGAGCCCACCATCACCTTTGGCGACAAGGAAAAATAAAGGAATAAAATGTTACCCTTTGATGCTAGATTGAGAGGGTGATGGAATTGACCCAAATGGGCATCCATCAGAGAAACAATAATAAGCAGGTAAAACATATTTACATAAAAAATATTTCAATGATGTCTACGGCCTACCCCATAAAGGGTGGGGACATTGCATAGTTTACATCACACCATTTATAGTGCTATCAGGTTTTCCCAATATCCTATGAAGGGCTTAAGAATTAAAAACATACATGTAGCTTAACATAGGGTTGGTGGTATTGATCCTAGGCAAATTCGAGTGCAAAGAAAGTAGCAACAAATCCATAGATAATACAAGCTTACTCATATAGTTGCATAAGAGTTCAATAGTATAACTTTATTCAATCAATAAAATTTATATTGAAATGATTCAATTGATACATGGAAATAAAGATGAAACTGTAAAATCAATGAAAAACAACATTATTAAAGGAAAAATCACCGAATACCTCTATACCCAAGAATTCTCCTTCAGATTTTTCCCAAAAGCTTCGTTCCACCCCAGTCTTCTGTTGGTTTAGGCTATCGATATCTATTTTATATTAGCATCTTTCTACATTTTTACTATGCTTCCACTAAGAAGCCACTTCCAAATGATAGTGGGAATTAATGGTATTGTCACCCAATTCTAAATTCAAATGTTTTCATACTGTCTATGGAAGACCATGTCCATCATGCAATTTTCCTATGATATTGATTTAAATTTCATTTATTTGATAATGATAATCATCGGTTTCAAGTTCACTATATGTATATATATTCTCTCTCACACACACACATATATATATGGGTATGTGCAGGATCATGATGGGCCAAAAAGTGGCGATATCATGGGTATGTGTAGGGTATATTGCTGACAACTTTTTCTTTATACAAAATTGATTAAATGAAAAGAGTTTTTAAAGGAGATTCTCAAATTTCCACTAATATAAATTATTCTTTACTTTGAATTTAATAATTAATTATTTTTCATTTTCTATTTCAATTATGACTAAAGTCTTGATTGATAGGTTGATTGAAAAACATCTATATAGCTTTCAAAAGGTATCACATTTTTTGAATCTGAAACATGCCTCAAATTCTATGCTTTGCATACTATAGGATGAAAAAAAAATTGAATCTCATGAAGTTTGACCAAGTTAAGGTGGTCAGACATACGAGTTTTTTATATTTTTTAGAAGTTGTAATAAAAAATTCATAATTAATTATTTGCTATGAAAAAAATTACCAAAAAAAATGCATCACATTAGAACATGAGTCCTCTACTTATATCTAAAATCTTATTAAAAAATATTATCATTTTGGGTATGTGCAGGATCATCATGGAAAAAACAGGCCCTTAAGTGGCAAGAAATTTAGAAAAATTAGTGTTAGGAAACTTGACGTAAAAATTTGAATAAGTTATCTATATTATTTCAAAAATATGTAAGAATAGAGTCTGTAGAAAATTGAATGTAGTTTCTAAACTACTAGGTTTATTTATAAATAAATAAAATCTATTTGGTGAAAATTTGAAATTTCAATGCAGTAGTACTTAAATTTTAGGGAAAAAATAAGAAGTAGGTGTCTGTCTGACCACCCTAACTATAATAAAATAATAATATTTTTTTATAATATTTTATATATAAGTAGAGGACTCATGTCCTGATGTGATGCATATTTTTGTAATTTTTTCCATGTAAATAATTATTTATGAATTTTTTATTAAAATTTTTTAAAAATATAAAAACTGTGATGTCTGACCACCTTAACTTGGTCAAAACTTCGAAATTTATTTTTCTTTTTAATCCTATAGTATGTGAAGCATAGAATATGACGCATGTTTTGGATTCAAAAAATGTGATACCGTTTGAAAGTTATAGATGTTCTTCAATTAGCCTATCGATCAGGACTTTAGTCATAATTCTAATAGAAAATGAATAATAATTATTTATTAAATTCAAATTAAAGCATAATTTATATTGGTGGAAAGCTGAGAATATCCTCTAAAAACCCTTTTTGTTTCATCAATTTTGGGTTAAAAAAAAATCGTCAGCCACATACCCTACAAATACCCATAATATTGCCACTTTTTGGCCCATCATGATCCTGCACATACCCTTTTATTGTGGTTAGGGTGGTCAAATAGACACTTACTTCTTATTCTTCCTTGAAATTTAAGTACTATTGCATTGAAATTTCAAATTTTCACCAAATAGATTTTTTTATAAATATACCTAGTAGTTTAGAAACCATATTCAATTTGCTACAGATTCTATTCTTACATATTTTTGAAATAATATAGATAACTTATTCAAATTTTTATGTGTTTCCTAACTCTTATTTTTTTTGCCACTTAAGGGCCTATTTTTTCCATGATGATCTTTCACATACCCATATATTTATCTATATATATATATATAGATATATATCTATATATATAGATATATCTATATATCTATATATATAGATATATCTATATATCTATATATATAGATATATCATATATATATATATATACATATATATATATACATATATATATATATATATATATATATATATATATATATATATATATATATATATATATATATATATATATATATATATATATATATATATATATATATGTATTTATATATATGTACACACACACACACACATATATATATTCGTGTATGTGTTTATAGATATACATACATATATTTTTATTCACATATAATTATTTTTGTGCATAGCTATCATTTATATAAAAATGATCTTTCATTTTGATTTCAATAGTGATACAAAAATGCATAACAAAGATTCACACATTCATTCACATACCAAATATCACTTTCATTTTTCTCTAAATTCAAAACAAAAGCTCAAGATTGACTTTTTGAAATATAAGTTTCTACGTATTTTCATTTCAAAAATGCATCTATTCAATCATCGAGTCATTTGAATCAGCTTAATATAATTATTATATGAATTTTCAAATGCAAAAATCATGTCATTTTGTGGTGTGTGCACCCAAATTCCATCTAGCTTACAATTTGATCCAACTAAACAATCCTACTTCAACTATATTCTCATCCTTGAACATGTCACCATACAACTGCACACACTTGCACTTGCAAAATTCGTCAGTAACGTTTGATTGTGGTTAACATATAAGATAATTTCAAAAGATCTCATAGTCAACATTTGTCAAATTCTTTCAATATATTTCAAGAATTTCAAATTTTCCATTTAATATATATTGAATTTCTTCAATAATTTAATTTACCATATTATAATAAATATGCAATAAAATTGGGTTATGACATCCTCCCCCTCTTGGAAGAGACATCATCTCTATGTCTATCAAAATTAAAGCATTTATGTCTATTTCAAAATCACATCAAGTTAAAGTATATATTTCTTTTTCAACATCATGTATCAAATTAAAGCATACATGTCTATTTCAACATCACATCAAATTAAAGCATATATGTCTATTTCAACATCAAATTAAAGGCTCATCTATAAGCACTTTCAGAATATGCATGCCCTATCAAACCCTATAGCCCCTTTGGAGCATGATGAGGACAATACTGAGCCTAGTATATCTGAGATTAAAGTTTCTTCCAGCCGTGTCAAGCTCTCCTCGCTTCCCCTACCCCCCCTTCTGCCTCTGGTCGATCCCCCCAGCCCTCTGGTGCCTGCTCTATTCCTGCCCCTAGCTGCACAAACCCTAATGCCATTTTGGTGGGCTCTAGTTCTCTGGTTAACAAGTTAGTTTCCTACCCTAATGACTCTCTTGTTGTTTCTACTAAAGCGGACAAGGTCAGTCTTGTGAATCCACACTCCCCCCAGAATATTCAATAGGAGAACTGTAGCCCTCTTAGAGGTGCGGAGTCGGTTAATTTTGGGGTCAATTCTGATTATGACCCCCCTTTTAAATTCATTGAAATTGCCAAGAGATGTTCTGTGGACCAATTTAATTCTGCTAAATGGTTATTTAATGAAATCAGTGAGTTAAAGACCAAAAATCTATCTCTTCATAGTAATTTGGGGGAAATTGAAGCCAAAGTTATGGGGCTAATGGAGCTCGAAGTGGAGAAGAATACCGGTGTGAAGGATAACATACAAAAGGACAGCACTGTTGAAAAAGATCTTGATAAAATTAAAGGAACCATGAAAAAAATTGCTGATCAGAACTGCAGAATTTCCAGACATAACTCTTTAATCATCAAATTCGTGACCGAAAGATTGGAAAAAACCTAGAAAAGAGCACTGATCGTCGACCTTGATCAGGAGAAAGACCAGGATGAGGAAGCGGGGATCTCTAAGCGAACCAAATCAAGCATGAAAAGAAAAGTCCAGGCTACCACAAAAATGACTCAGATTTTCATGGAGGGGGTCCAGGATATGGTGGACTTGGAAGAGGTTGTTGATGAGCTTCTGAAGTCTATGAATTAACTGTGGCTGGGCCTTGTTTTGTCTGTTTGTCGTCCGTCTGATGGATTTTTTGCAATTTTTTGTGGCTGTCTATTTTAGCTGGTCTTTATCTCTATGGCAGCCTTTTTGTCTTTCGGACCTCTGTTTTGGTCTTTGCTTGTAATGTTACTTTGTGGTTTCGGGTCCCTGTAAAACCCGTTTATGCCTTTTATCAAAAACATCACATCAAATTTTTCCAATTTTAAACATCATAATGTTTCAATCCAAAAATTTCCAAGAAAAAATATTAAAATCTCTTTCTTAAGAAATCAAATTTGGAAAGGGGCATTCTATTTCTTCTACATCCTCCCAAGTAGCACTATCTTTTGAGTATTGGTCCCATTAGACCTTAAACTGAGCAATATCTATGCTTTGCAACTTAACGTTGCATCTATCGAGGATTCTAATGGGCTCCACTAGCACCACTCCTGGATCTTGTACCTGCAAGGATTTCCAATCAAGCACATGAAATACATTAGGATGATATGGATTAAGTAAAGAAACATGAAACACATTATGAAGTCGAGCCAAAGTAGGTGGTAGAGCTAGTCTATAAGCAATTGGGTTTATCACTTCCAAGACATCAAATGGTCCCACATATCTTGGGGCCAACTTGGAAGACTTTTCCAAATCAATAGAACATTATGTTGGATGTTTTGGTGGGAGTACATAATTCTATGCATATTTGGATGAGGTACATAATGCTAGTGGGATAGGGCATACTATTGGCCAGGAGGTGGGTAAGTATTGATCATGAATTGGGATGTGGCGTTGATATTATATGGTTATGAGCTTTGTGGTGGTATACTTTGTTGTATGTAGTTTGATTTATTCAAATTTCCTGTCATATTGTAAGGTGTTTTGTGAGATTTGGAGATTAATTGTGGTTGCATACCCACCTTGCTTATGGGGTGGTATATACTTTGAGTTGCTTGTTTTTTTTTGAGATTGTATTTCCTACCACTCCTACCTTAGTCAACCTGCATTTTCCCTAAGTTTTTCTAGACTAATTTTCTCTTCGTAATCTTGTATCTCTTGTTCTACTTCCTCAAAGGTATGTGTGTCTTCTTGAGGAGGTTATGAGTCTCTGTGGGTATCTTTTGTCCTCTTGGCTCCCACTGAATTTCCTCACTATTTTGGAGACTCATTTTTTAATCATATTCCTCTTGATTTTTGATTCTTTCATATTCAAGTTGTGCCAGAAAGTCATTAGAGTTTGGTTGAGAGTGTAGAGTATTATGGTTCCTTGGTGGACATTCTTTATCATTGTGAAGTTTTGATCCACCTAGAGGACCAAAAGTATTATGCGTAGTTAAGGGATGCTCTATTGTATCTTGATGATCAACATGGTTCTGTGTAACCCTTGAATAACTTGATGTCATTTCTCCTCTATTTTTATTAACCTTTGGAGGTTTTAGCTCCTTCTTTTTAGTCCACTTATTATCATTTTTCTTTAGACTTCCTTTATGAAAAGATCTTCTACTGTGCATTTTGGGTGATATTGTGATTCTCTAATGTCTATGGTCTAATCTCTCCAATCTGATGTTCAACTTATCAGTCATGCAATTATTTCAAGGATTTTTAATAGAGTCGCCACCTGCTTTATTCAAAGTAAGAAATCTAAAGATCTTGATGTGATATTTATTGGCTATCCTAGCAGAGTCTCTTTAAATGTAATGAAGGTGTAACTATATGGACAAGGGTTTCTAATTTGGAAATGGAACCAAAAAGGTGAATGAATCTATTAGATAGGTTAATCTACTAGTGGATTGTTTATTCTTGTTCTCCAATGGAGTCACCAACCTGTTAGGTCTCAACAATGTAGGTTGTAAATCCTAAGAGGATGCTAGGCTCTATGATCAAAATTACAACCTTTTTGAACTAACAAATATAGTTAACCTATATGATTGATGACTCTCTACACTTTAGGCTCTGCTAAACCTAGGTGGGTGGACCATAATGATTGAAGTAGATTTGAGCAAGACGTGTGACTTAATTAGGTTTTGAGTATCAACCCACAATGGCATGAAGTGTGGAATAGATGAAGGGTTGTTCACTACTTCTACTCCTAATGCTGAAATCTAACTGTGAAGGTACAAATGAGATTTGATGGGATTTTAAAATGAAATGGGTAAGACTAGTGCCTACTACTATTGGGCTAATGTAGTCAAGAGCTAAATGATGTGTGACCTGTTTACTAGATACAATTTAAACTGTTTGACACTTGTGGCTGTTTACACCTTGTGTAAACATGTAGGAATGTAATTAGCAGACTCTTCTTATCAATTCAAATGGTTCTTATCAGGTTATTGCGATTAATCGATAGTGAAAATTTAATCCTCAAAGGATCTAGACAATTAAATCACACAAAAACAATGAATGTGCTCTGATAAATCAAAATGGATTTTTTATTTGAATAACAAGATAAAACCAAGTTAGAGACAGTATGACAATTTTAGTGATTATATGACTCTTCTTATTGATCCAAATAGCACTTTTAAATTATTGTGATCTTGTTTAAAGGATATTTAATTTGTTGAAAGAAACTAATTAATGAAACCACATAAGAACAATAAATGTGTTTTAATAAACTGATATTTGACACAACTTAAATAATATGGAAGTAATAAATTGGAGACATCCAAATAATCAGATAATAACAACAAACAAACAACACCAGTATTGGGACATTAAATAAGGATCTTCCTCCATTATTATATATTACTTCAAAATGATGTACATTATATATGTGAGTCTTCTTTTCTATGAAAATAATATACTTCTAATGCTATTGTTGTAATAATCCTAATATATCTCATTTTCATCAAGCCTTAGTTTCCCATTTTACATGCAGGAAGCAACAAGCTTCAGGCCTTTAACAAAAAGTCGTGTTGCTAGATAATGAAAATGTTTAAAAACTTCATTAACATAAACATGAAACCTTTGGAGTTTGTAGGTAGATGTACCACAATCTATTAATCTTCAACAAGCACTCATGATCATCGAAGATTTGTTCAAAGTCCATACTTTGTGATAGTCCACCAACTACTACAAGACTTCATTACCTCGTATTCCTCATTTGGTTTGTGCAGCAAATAGATTGATCTTTGATAATTGTTCAATATATCTCAATTTTGCATAAGTGTCTTCATTATTGATGATGTCTTTCATTGCATACTCAAGATCAAATATTTGTCCCAATTGTACATATGTTTTCTCCAACACCTCCTCTTCATCATTGACTTCATCTAGATCCATCAACGGATACTGAGAGATTTCATCCTGGTCCTTCAATTCTCCTTCATCAAAGAATTTTGGAAGGGCCATACTCAATGGTTGGTTGAAATCACTTAATTCCTATGTCAGAACATTGTGGAAATGATCATGCATTTTCACCAAATCTTGGTACTCCTAAAGCATATGTTCACACCATCCCCTTTGGATTTTATTTGTGCCTCTACTTCCTTCATTCTAATATTTAATCTGCCATGCTATTGGAAGGATGTGAATTCCTTCCTATGGATAATCCAAACCTTGTCCGCATTCTCAAACATCTTGGTGAATCTTTTGCATACCAATTTTGATACCACCTCAAATATAGTAGTTTTTAATTCTTTCTTTAATTCCTCCTATTTTTTCTAGATTATTTCATGTTTGCGCTTCCAATATGTAGTTTCAGACATTGCTTCAAGCACTCTACTTTCACATTCCACTAGTGGTGAGTAAATACCTAAAGAGGAAGGAAATTTATCTCTGTAATTGATTACATTTGGTTTCAATCTTTCATTTTCATCAGTCAAACCCTTATTATCTTTGAATTGGTTTCTCAATTTGAACCTTGGTAAACTTAGCAACATTTACATAATTCAATTGTCTCAATAGGGTCTGTATCCCCTACTCTTTGCACTGAAAGGTGACCAAAGACTTGATTAGGATTATCAATAAGAGAAGGCCTCTTCCCTGGTGGGTAAAGGGCCCAAATCTACAAAGTGGTATTGTCAGGATTATACCTTGATCTAGTGTAGATTGTCACTGTCATCATATGTTAACTGAATAGTTCTTTTTTCTCTCTTCATGAAACTATCAAAGACTATGGTTGAACTAATATCCCACCTTAGAAGAAGCATGACCCCCACTTCTTGTAGAAAATATCTTCCTCTTTCAGGGGTGATGTTGTCCGTTTCCTTATCAACCTCATCTTGAAGTTCTTTTAAGGCATTCACTTCTTGCTCAGGCCTAATCTATTTTATCTTCTCTTATCATTCTTCCCTTGTATTCATAAATGAAATTCTTAAATTTAGGAGTTTGAACAAATGCGTCGTCTACAATGAACTCCTATCTCTCATGATGTATTACATCATCAGATAGTTTGTTAGAGGCCTCAAAGGTGATCACACTCCTTTCTAGTGGTATTTCATACTAGGGAAAGGTAGGGGCAGTAATCTATGTGACCTCATCCTCTTCTTCAACACCATCCTCAACTGTGATAGGAGTGTCATCAGAGAAGATGAAATATGGAGTGGGGTGTGGTGAGGAGTGACTCAAGGGTTCTATGTTTTCAGCTTGTCTCCTCAAGCAAGCACCTCTCTGTTTCTCAAAAGCTACAAGTGGTATATCCTTGATCAAATCTTCTTCATACAAAAGAAGCTACTCAACTCTATCCATAGGATCTAATATTTCATGATAAGCGTCTACGTATGATGGGTTATGGCCTTTCCTCTTCGCTTCTTCCATCACTATCCTATTGTATGTATCCTTTCTCATTGCTACCTGAGTTTCCTCACATTTTCTAATAACATCATCTATGGAAGACATATGTTCATATCTTTTCAAATTTTGTGTCATCTTGGCATTATGAATAAAATGTTCAAGGTCAAAATTTTCCCTCTTATCTCCTAGTGGCATGCCATAGTAATCTATTTTTTTTTCCAATTAAATCATACCCCTTCTTGGAAATGATATTAAAATCACCAAAACATAAGATAGAAGGAATGAGTAACTATTTTTCATAGCTCTTGATGTGCATATAATCTGAATAGGCCAATTTCCTCACAATTTCCAAGTATGCAACCCTATCAGGGATTGTTCTAGGTAGAAGGAATGGAGCTACCTCGAATCCATATACTCTTATTATACTACAATATTCATATACATACTAGTCCCCACAATTCTGGTTAACCTTCCCTCTAGGGTTTTTCTCCTTGGGTCTAAGGAATCTCTGTATCTCTAAAGACAAGTTGTAATCACAATTATGACCAAGCAATATTTATAGGGGTTTTACAAAATACTCTAAAAAATATAAATAGTGGGAACCTCCCACATCTGTTATCCCATATAGAGGTCCATATTTGGACTAGTCTCATATTTTCATTGTTATCCAAATTTTTAATCCTCAACTCCTCTCCCCACATTCCCATCGCTTGTACTTCATACAATATCATATGCATGAGGAGGGAGTATTCTTTGAAATTGATAGCATCACTATTGTTTTTGATAGAAGAAAGTGAGGTATTAATAACCTCAAATAAATACTCTACATAGTCATAGGACCTGCCATCTTGGCTCTGGACATGTGTTGCTAAAATCATGGGAGTTATGGCCATTTTAGTAGGCCCATCTACTCCTAAGACTTGGCCAATTGAGTAATAGGTATACTGATAGTACTCCTTAAATAAATCCACATAAAATGGGGGTTTCTCGTTACTAGAGAATATTTTAAGTTGGTTTTCCGAATCTCTTATTATGAGGATAAACTGTGAGCTATCATGAGAATGAATTGAACTTTTCTTAGGGTTATAGATTTTAGCTAACACATTAATTAACCCCACATTGACAAATACATTGGGCATCACAATTTTTTCTAAGTTCATATTACATGGATTTGATATGGGTTTGTGCTTGTATTTCTTCCTATAATGATATATAAATAGGCTGTAACCTCACTGTGGAGTCCACACATCTCCCAGGTTCTTATGTTTATCTTCCAATTTCTCAAATGAGGGGTTCAATTAGGTTATCCTCCTGGACATCGGCCTAGAACCAGTGAATTGTTCAATTAAATCTTGATTTAGTGGCCTAGTCTCAATTTTTTGTCTTTTCACTTTCGGTTTCTTTGGTGTTCTTTCCATGTTTAAAACCCTATATTCACTATAATTCAAACAAGCTTCGATAAAATATCTTCAGTTAAGTCTCGAATACTTGAATCAATCTCATCGTTTCTAAACTGCTTGCAATCGCTTGACCCAGCACCCTCGATTTTCAGCTACAACTCATTAAGGTTTCAAGATCTTATGAGAAAGATATAGCAAAATTTGGCTTGCTTCCATCAACTCTGGTTCATAAATGACACTTGCACCACCTTTCTAATCAACTGCAACATTAATGTCAGTTATCTCTTTGAAATAATCACCAGTCATTTCAACCGAGTGAGAAATCATTTCATTACATTGAAAAGACTTTGATTATATTGTCACCGATATCTTGTTCTCCCTCTAACATGTTTTCTCCTTTGATTCATTTTCATAGTTTCAAAGAGACATTTGAGTGTTTTTCTATGACATTGTAAAGTCTTTCCAATAAGTTTGCCTTGGGCTTCCACTGCTTTTCCTTCTTTCCATCTTCATTATTGGAGTTTTGGTGAGACCCGTGACCATCTCCCTTTGATAAGCCTATGTATCTTCAACATACCAATATTATTTCATCTATCGGGTGCTTTGAAGATACCTTTATTTATGTCTTCCCGATACGAGTCCCTCTCTTCAATATCTCTTTTTTTTCACTTTTCATTTCAAAGTTTCAAAGAGACTTTCTATCACCTTTCTTTGATGTCCCATAGTCTCCTCGAAATTATTTTCTAGCTGTCATGTTCTTGTTGTTAGGGTATTGAGGAGACTTTTGTCAATGTCCTCTCAACACAAGCTTGTCTCCTCAATATTCCATTCTTAGTTGTTCTCGTGGTGTTGAAGAGACTTCTTCATTTCTTATCCTGATGAATTGATGTCTCTTCTAAATTTCTTTTTTATTCACCCAACGTTGAATTTTCCAGTTTTCCATTATTTATTATATGATAATATTTAATGTCTGAGATATTTTTTTCTATTTCCTAAATGCCAAAATTATTGAGCACCCTTAGAATATCAACATTTCTTTGTATTGTATTTTGTTGGAGAGACAAGATGACTTTTCACTCTGAGATACCTAGGTCTCTTTGAAATATTGTTTTTATGACCTGTCAGAGAGACATCTGAATATGTCACTTCGAAGCATGGTGGTCTCACTGATATTGTTTGTTGGCTTGATTATTGATTTTTCATGGAGATTACAATGAAACTCTCCTAGAAATGGCATTTTTCTTTTGAAATAGATTCCCAATAATTAACTTAAGGCAATGACTATGGGGAGGGTGATTTTGAATGATAATGATTTTGATTGGAACAAATTAGGGGGACTATAGTTATAATATTTTAAGCTTATTTATATATAAATGATGGTTTTGAGGATGCATGCATATGGTGCAAAATAGAGTGGTCATACTGAGGTGGCTAAAATTGATGAATTTTTTGGGGTTGAATTTTACTTCCACCAAGCCATTCTATAAGTTTACTAAAAAAAAATTAACACACTTACCATTGTATACACCTATCTATGTAACTAGGAAACTATAGACATGCAAAATTGGTAGCATGCATTTAATTAATTCATATTCATCCATTCATCAAATAAATCAAGTTTATTTGATTAATCTCTAATTTCCTCCATTTAAATTAAATAAATTCATCTTTAACACTAACATCATCCCCTTTAGCTAAATAAAGAAAAATATTTATTTAACTAAGTCTAAATCATTTTCCATCTCCTTTTGATTTATTTTAATCCATAAATCTAAATCAAATGGTTCAAATAACCTAACCTCTTATTTAATAAAATCATGATTAAATCTAATCCTAATCCATGTCACATCCTCTAGCTTTTCCCACTTGCACAAATAAATCAATTTAATTCATTTATTAAATCCTCATTTTCTCTCAACAAGGCATAAAAGTGGAATATTCCTCCATTTCAAATCTCCCTCCCAGTGGGATGAGTCCTTCCAAAAATGAATTTATTTCATCTTACAAGTCCTTTTGCATTGAGCCAAGTTGCCATTACTCCATTTGACTCTCCCTCCACCTTGTCATTTCAACATTTTCAAATTTCAAATTTATGCATTTATGGGAACATTCATCAAAATGTGCACATCCTTCATCTATCCATCTCTTGACAAGTGGCACCTTGCCATTGGTTGAAAGTTAGTCCCACATTCATCCCTTTTTCCTTTTCTCTCATCAAACTCTACTATAAATAGAGAGGTTATCCTTCATTCTAATCATCCAAAATCTTCATGCAATGTTACTCTCTTCACATTGAAAGATAATTTTGTCTACTTCATTATCATAGCATTTCATCTTCTTCATTGGCTTGTCAAGGGTTGGGAAAGGCTAACTTTTCACATCAAAGTAACACCAATCCACTATAGAATAGGTGTGCATTGTACTTCTCTAAGCTTTTTATTGGTTTATGTTGTTATTTCATTTTGTTCATGAAGCATAATGCATTATTTCATAGGAGTATTAGTAAGTTTGCATTTGCATGAACTAACCCGTGTTATTGAGTGCTAGAGATTTAGCCATTTGCAGATTTAGGAGTGCTCACATATGGCACTAGAAGGAGGGCCAGCTCATGTTTGTATAAGAAAAAAAGAGCTCACCATCTCACCATCTAACATGTTGCTTGTGTTTCCAAATTTTGTGTGCATTGAATAGAAATATACAGTCTTTACTTATGTTCAAGCATCGCTTAATATGTATTTTGTCGTTCATCATATCAATAGGAAAATGAAGTCTTTTGATCCTCTTAAAAGAATTAAAATATAAGGATATTTATTGAGGCTTACTAACTAGAGATAATTCTTCTATTTAAGATTGTATTTGAGGAATATAAAATCATTTGTCTTTTAGTGTATTCATAAGTGAGATCGATTCACTCAAATCCTGCCCAATAAACCATAAACACCAAGCGAATAATATTGACTTTTATTCTAAGAAAATCAGTGCTTAAAACTTTATTTTTGGAGCTCTTGAAGGCCTCATTTTTTATTACATTTATTTATCTAGTTAAATATTGTGAACGAGCGCAAATAGGCCAAATACAAAGTTTTTTTTCTCTAACAAATATAACAACAAAATGAAGAAATTTTCACAAGTTTAATATTGAACTGAAGATAATCTTCATTTAGAGCTTTCTGGCAGAATACACGGGTCAAAAGAAATTTTTAAAGAAAGCATACAAGGGACTCGGGTGATTGGCATGGTTCTAATAGCGGCATTGAGTTTTCATGTTGCTACCTTCACAGATGTGCTTATAGGAAAAGGGAAAAGGATAAGCAAGGAGGAAGGATTTTTTGTTTACACGAAGAACTCACAACGTTGAAGCATTGGAAGCAATCCTTGAAGAATCTTGGATTTAAAGAGGAATTGAGCATTAAATTTGGAGTTGATAAAGCGCTTTTTAATGCTTAGAGCTTCCATTGTATGCTTTAGTTTTATGTTTTAAATAAACTCACATCTTTCTGGGGCTCTAAAAATAACATTTCAATTTTCACAACGAAGGGCTTTAAAAGAACTTTAGAACAAACTTACTAGAATTGGTTTTCAGATTTAACAATTCAACAAGGCAATCTTCACATTTCCTTTGGTGCTTAAAAAGAAGTCATTATTAATTTGTGGGTTTAAAAAGAACATGTGCTACTTTGTTTTGTGATTGCTTACTCAAACTAACACCATTGAAAAGACATACGTGCTTCTCTCACACCTCATGGCAATCTTGAGAATCAAAAGTATTTTTGGTGGTCTTAGGTTGGGATAAAGTGATTTCCTCCATGCTTCATTTTGGAACTAAAATTGAACAAAACATCTTGCGAGTGTGAGTAAACCTATCACGTGTATTCTCTCTTTGTTTTTCAACAAAGATCAATCGAGTTACGGATATGTTTGTTCGCCTTTTTTTTTACCTTAGAGGGTTTTCCTTGGGGAAAAAGTACTAACCCAAGGGAATGACTCAACCGGTAACACTCTAAAGCCAAGAGTATTTCCAGCTAGGATATAAAAGTGGGTACTAGAACAAAGGCCAGTATCACATAGTTGGCTCTGACAAGAAGGGAAGCAATGGTCTCTCACCTCAATGGGTCAACTTCTATGAATGGAAAGTCTAAATTAAAAACCTTGTTGTAGAAAGGCCAAAATCCATATCTGTTTGTTGGTGTAGGAACGGTCGTTCTGAAGCTGCCCCACACTTTACAGTTTTTAGTAGAAATGGGATGTATGCCATGGGATTTTCATGGGTATTGATGCTTGGTTGCCTCAAGAAGTGAGTGTTGCGGAGGGGAGCCAGTGGGATGAAGCATCTAACCATTCACTACAAATAAGTGTAGCTAGACTGTCCAAGTGGGGACTCAACAAATATAGTCTTTCATATTCATAGGATTGTGCTTGTTCTTGGTTACAAAACACTTTGCTTGTTCGAAACCATTTGGAAACAAATATTAACATTGTCATCAAAACTTCAAACCCTTTAGGAAGCAAATACAATTGACCAAATTCATGTGTTATTGCTTGCCCTTGGGATTTTATCCTTAGAGGTTTCTAAACACTTGGATTTATATCTCAATTTTCTTACTAAAGTTAACAATAGCTAACCCTTGCTTTGATTTCATCAAAGTTTCACATGATATATTTTGTGGAATGAGAAGAAGTTGAGACATTGGACATCTACTTTGGAAAGCTAATCAAGAAGTGTTTGTGGTAAAAAAAATTAATTAAGAAACGACTAAAAACAATTGGACCCCACACATGTGTCTCCAATGATTTCACGCAAGATCAAGATTAAGAAACCAAAGGTAAAAGCTCTTAGTCCAAAAGATCACCAAAAGAATCTCTCAACGATATATGAATTCAGATGAAGACTACTTTTTAACTTCTACAAGAAAGCTTCAAGAAACAATCCAAATTTGTACTTGTTCTATTATTTTCAAAATCCAAATCTTTTTCGAGAATTTGAGCATCTTGTCTAGAGTAAAGTGTGTTCTTCAAAACCGAGGTCTTGTAGACGAGAGTCTTTTTAGGTTCAAATAGGATCAAAATCAAACCCTCATCTATCTTTGAACATCAAAACCAAAATCATCTCATCATCAAATCTTTGAAAATATTGGAAAAATCCTTCATGTTAAAGTTTGGGAAAGTCATTTGAAACAAATCCAAAATCATCTTATTTGATTAGATATATGTAGATGCATCCTTCTCCACATATTTAGTCAAATTATCAAACCTTGTGGACAAATTTATCCCTTGATAACATCCAACATCTTGGGGTTTAGGAGTTCATAATCCAAAATCAAAACCCAATCAAAAAATCATCTTGTTTGGTTAGGTGTGTTTAGATGAATCCTTCTTCTCACACTTAGTCAAATTAGCATCTTGAGAAAATATTCACTCTAGGAAAAAATCCAACCTCTTAGAGTTTATGAGTTTATAATCCAAATCCAAATCAAAATGAAACATCAAAATCCAAGTCCTAAATTTTAACATCTCCTTCAAGATTTCTCAAGATTTCTAATCATCCATATCATCCACCTTTCACACATTTCACCATCATACCTTTGATCCTTAAATCATCCTAAGTTTTCTCTTTTGTACCTAAATTTAGATCAATCCAAAGAATTAAACATTCATCTCCCATATTCTTGAAAATTGATCCCTATTTTATGGTGCAAACTAGATCTCAACAAAAGAGGAACATGGAAGCCAACAAAGAAACATCCACTTTGAGTGACTTGAGTCAAACCGCTCCTGAAATGAATCCCATGGGGTTCGACAGTCTCATGATTAACCTTCCTCCATTTTTGCAAGACCATCAAGAGGAAGGTGTCCAAATAGAGGATCTTACCAATAATCCCTTTGGGATGTCACAAGAGGAAATCAACGAGATAGTCCAAAATCCTGAGTATCACAAAATTATCAACATCATGATGAGACTCAATCCTTCACTATACATGCTTGAATTAGAAAAATGAGGGGCTAAACTCCCTTCTAATTTTGATATGAGTACCATTGTGGAACCATATTTTGGGGTCATGCATCCAATTTCATCTACACCCCCAATCCAAAATGTCACTCAAAACATCTTGCAAATCACATAATATATTGCTCCAACTCAACCCATTGTGAACAAGGGAAGTGCATTTCTCAGTGCACTACAAACACACCCCCTTGTTAATAATCAATATTTGGATGCAAACACCATCTTGGGGAAAAATGTACCCCAAAATCCATCACACCCATACATTCCCCTCACTTTTCATGATCCCAATGACCCATCATCATCATCCTTTCATGCAACACCCCAAATATCTCTCCCCGTGATCTCACAAGAAGAGGGTGACTTATGTGGACCAAGGGGCATCTTTGACCCTACATCTTGATAATTTCCTCAAGGAAGTATTCCACTCATGTTTCCACCACTTCCACTATCATTTCCATCAATATCCACACCACCTCTTGGTTTGGGACTTCCCCCTTTATGAAGCATCAATAAACAAAATCAGATGAACCCACCAAGCATCAATTAGAGCATCATTCCAAATACTTCCACCTTGCCATCGATATCACAACAATAGATGGCAACCATCCCGATAACACAAACCACCACCATCACATCATCAACCACCCCCCAAACATCTCAAAACCTGGTCTCTCAAGGACCAACCATATCAATCACACCATCCACCACTCAAACCAAAATCATCAACACGACGGTACCTCTCATCACCACAACAAGCACCATTCCAAATCCATCTCCACCACCACCACCACCAAACTCGAACACATCAAGCCAATACAGTATTGTGTTGCAAGCCACTCAACAAATTGCTTATCAAAAAGCATTGTAGCAAATCCAAAACTGACAAGCTACACAACTAGCCACTCAGTAAGCCACCGAAGTTCCTCAAGCCACACAACAAGTGCTACAAGAACAACAAGCACATCAGGTTGCACAAGCCCAAGCCTTATTACAACAACAACAAGCCGCTCAAGTTGCATAGATTCCACAAGATGCCACTTAGGCCCAAGCACGGGCTCAATCCTAAGCTTAATACCAAGCCCAACAAGCTCAAGCTCAAGCACAAGCATAGGCACAAGCACAATATCTTGCACAGCAACAAGTAGCTCAGTAACAAGCATATCAGCAAGTGCTAAAACAATACCAAGAGCAGCGGGAAGCAGACTGATTAGTAGCCCAACAACAAGCACAACAACAAGCTCAACAATAGACATTAATAGCATAACAACAATAGGAACAACAAGTGTTGTTGGTACAACAACAATTGCAAGCATACTTGGCACAGTAGAATATGCAAACACCATCCATCAACATACCAACCAATCCACCCATCCCACCAACAATTGAACCACCTCATAGCACTTTCATCCCACCCCCTGATCTGAAAAATGATATCGCAACACAAATCAAATTACTCTCACAACAAGTGCTCGACCTTCAATCAGGGCAAACCACAAAAACACCTAGTAACTTGTGTCCTTATCTGTTCGACAGAATCCTCGTAATGAAACCATTCCCAAAGGGATTTTAGATCCCCAAATTTGACAAATACCGTGGGATGAGAAACCCTAAAGATCACATCAGGGAATTCTAGGTTCATTGCATGGAAGTCGCATATGACGATACCTATTTGATGTGGTTGTTTCCTAGAAGTTTGCTTGGCCATGTCGTGAATGGTTCTCTTGCCTTCCTCCTAGAATCAAGAAGTTCCAACAAATAGTATATGCATTCATCAAAAATTATGCATTCAACATCATAATGGATGTCAATCTAGAGGAGCTATCAACTCTGAAACAAGGTAAGAATGAAAAATTTGCTTCTTTCTTGCAACGATGGCAAACCAAGGCCAATCGAAGAAAATGGGTCATGCTTGAGGACCTGAGGAACAAAAAGTATGCACTATCATATCCAACCTTGATGGAGCCTTGGCATTCCATCTTAAATTCCAAGGTATCACCCTGTACGACCAGTTGATCTCCAAGGTGCTCAACATCGAACGGGCCCTTATGACACAACTTGGAGGCTCACTTGCATATCCTAAACAGTAGAACAATCATCCATCCAACAGTTACAATGACGAACCTCACACATGGGAAAGAATTTTTTTTTTTACCAACGATGGTGTCGTCGATGCCAAAGTTGTCATCAGTGCTCCTTAGCAAAACACACCTACACCACAACAGCAACCCCAAAACCATCATCAAAACAACCATCAAGCTAACACAACAACACAACAGCCAAACAATCAAGCGATCAACAATGTTAATAATCAAAGGGGACCACCCCATCAGAACAAGAACTCTCCCAAGTGGAAGTACACTACCCTTGAGGAACCACTCGAAGTCATCATGAAGAAATTAATAAGTGAAAACCTCATCAAGGATCCCACCTATGAGAATTACCAGGAACCAAATGTCAAACCACCTTGGTACAATGAAAACCAACTCTGTGACTTCCAAAAAATCAAAGGGCACACCAATAATAGTTGCATGAGGTTGAAAAACCTAATCCAAGACCTCATTGATCAAAAAATCATAAATGTGGAGTAGCCAGTAGGAAATCAGAACCTCAAAATATACACGAATTTGATGCCAAACCATAACAATAAAGGGAACAATAATACTGGAAAGGGGAAAGGTACCTTCAAGAGCATGAATCATGTGTATGACCATGTCATTGCATCCCTGGATGATTACTGTGCTACCAACACCATCAAAGGAGCCCATGTCGATTGTAGAGTCACCACAAGAGGTAGAAAAATCACCATTGTAGGATCATCTCAGCCAAATAGAGCATCTGCTCCCAACCCAAGATCTGTTCCTAGTGGTTACAATGTTCTTGATCAGCTAAAAAGAACCCCAACACAAATCTCCATCATGAAGTTGCTAAAAATTTCATCCGCCCACAAGAAAATCCTCAAGGAAGCATTGGATTCATCGACTATCCTCGTAGATCTTGATGCAGAACAATTCCAAGCTATGGTCAAAAATATCATCACTCTAAATCTCCTTACATTCTTTGAGTAGGACTTCCTTGCTCAACCATCTCACAACCATGCACTCCATTTAGAAGTCCTAGTGTAAAAAAAAAAAAGTCAAGCGAGTCTTGGTAGATGGTGGTGCAGGTTTGAACATTTGTTCCCTCAAGCTCATTAAGAACCTGAAAATATTAGAGGATTCCATCGAAAAAGACAAAGGTATTACAATAAAAGTGTATGATGATCAAGAAAGAGTATCCCAAGGAACAATCCAAATCCCTATTCAAGTGGGGCTAGCTATCATGGAAACTACCTGTCAAGTCCTGGACCTCGACTTGCCTTATAGCATTCTCCTAGGACATTCGTGGATCCATGCAATGCAAGCAGTAGCATCAACCTTCCATCAATGTGTCAAATTCACATATGAAGGCCAAGAGGTCACCATCCAAGGAGATCCTAAACCATTCTCCTATTGCAAGAACCTAGAGGAAAATTACTACAAAATACCTCAAGTGCCTAAAAATGATGAAGACCCGTCAACACCATACATCGATCCAACCACTCTCGCTTCCACTTCTACGACAGAGATACCCGCCACTCCCACAATCTCTGATATCAAACTCATCATCTAGGGTAATGGTTGCAGAAACTATACAATTCCCAAAAATGCTTTTGTGGTAGGAGAGTTACCACAATCTTCTAGATCATGAGGACATTTGCAATCAAATGAAGCCTCCACATCCCAAACATCCCTTGAAGGTTATACCAACTTCAGAAGTTGGGGATACCTCGGCCGAGAAGTAATAGAGGAGGACCCATCCCATCTCCTATACCAAGACAATAGACCAGTAGCCGATCTACCAATGGATGACAACAACACTGGTTTGCAAATGATGCTCGCAATGGGCTATGATAGAAACTAGAAACTGGGGAAAAATGATAATGGACTTCTAATACCCATCATTCTAGAGACACGAATGAGAAATATTGGCCTTGGATGTACCCCTCCGAGTATAACCATACGTGGCTAGAATCCCCCAGTTAGGAAAGTCAAAAATCCTTAGCAAATGGCAGTCGAACTTCGCTTACCTGTATCTATAGGATGAGTCATAGACAACTTCACATTTGACATAACTGATGTCTGTAGTAGTAGTGATGAAAAAGATCCTATAACCAACCTACCCATGCTCTTCGAGGACACCACCCTTCTCATGATTAGTATTATGTCATTTGAGTCCACTGACCATCAAAACCATGAAATTCGTCTAGTCTACCCACAACTCATCGATTATGACCAACGAGGACCACCAATTCTTGACACATTCAAAAATGATGAGGTGCTCTCAAAATTCATGGAACTGCGGGATAATATTCCATGTCAGGATCACAAAGCAAGATTCATCATCGAACTGGACACACATGCATATTATGGGGAAATGATTGAATCCCTCAGTCACAAAAGAAAAAAACTGAGAATAATCTCTAGGTCCTTGAGTGAAAACCACACTGTGGCAATCTCTGACTCAAAAATAGTAAAAGGAAAGGATGCATCCAACTATGAAAACCTCTCTAAGGTGCTCGAGGATGGGGGATTCAATCTTCCTCTCAAAGCTTTACATCAGGAAAAATCAACGGTCCTAGCTGAAAAATGAAATATAGTTAACTTGGGAATAGAGGAGACCCTGCACATCACACTCTATGCAGAATCATTACTATCAGAGGAAAAAGAGCTCCTAGCAGCCTTCTTGAGAGAAAGACAAGTTAATTTTGCATGGAGATATGCAGACATGTTTGGGCTCAATCCAAAGATTGTGGTCCATCACTTAGCAGTCTACTCTGAAGCAAAGCCAGTTAGACAAAAACTCAAGAAAAGGCATCCTTAGATTGCTTTATTGGTCAAGATGGAATTGAAGAAACTGCTAGACTCAAGATTCATATAGCCAATAGACTATCCAAAATGGGTGTCAAATTTGGTTCTTGTCTCAAAACCTTATGGAGGCATCTGAATCTACATGGATTTCAGAGACCTAAACAAAGCGTGTCTGAAAGATGATTTCCCCTTGCCTAACATTGACATGAATGTAGACATGACAACGGGACATGAAATGCTCTCTCTGATGGATGGTTTCTCTGGGTACAACCAAATAATGATTTCCAAAGAAGACCAACACAAAAAGGCCTTCACTTGTTCATGGGGGACCTACTGCTGGAATATGATGCCATTTGGCCTAAAGAATGTTGGAGCCACCTACCAAAGAGCCATGATGTTAATCTTCCATGACATGATCCACAAGACTGTTGAAGATTATGTTGATCATATAATAGAAAAATCCAGAAAGAGGAGAGATCACATAGCAACCTTGAGTGCTATTTTCGATAGGCTAGAGGAGTACAAGGTCTGCTTAAATCCAAAGAAATGCATCTTTGGTGTATAGTTAGGAAAGTTGTTGGTCTACATAGTGTCAATGAGGGGTATTGAGATAGATCCTGCAAAGGTAAAAGCAATACTTGAGATGGAAGCACCCAAAACATTGAAACAATTGAGAGGCCTCTAGGCAGGGTTCAGTCCATTCATAGATTCATAGCACAATTGGAAAATAAGCAAAACCCATATTCTCATCTACTTCACAAGGGGGTGGTCTACAAATTGGATGACAAGTGTGAGGAATCCTTCAATAAAATCAAATAATATATGCTCACACCACCGGTCCTCATGCTGACAATCCCAAGAAATCCATTAATCCTCTATATATCAACAACAATAGTTACCCTCGATGCTCTTTTGGCTCAATAGGATGAAAATGGGACAGAGAGGGCCATCTATTACATCAGCTACACAATGGTTGGGCATGAGTTAAACTACTCATTCATTGAAAAATCCTATCTAGTAGTAGTGTTTGCTTCACAAAAATTTAGAAATTACATGTTGGCACACAAAATCAAACTCATCACCAAAATTGATCCCCTAAAATACCTACTATCAAAGGTAGTGCTCACAGGAAGGATGGCTAAGTGGGTCATGATACTATCAGAGTATGAAATTGAATATGTGGAGCAAAAGGAAATCAAAGGCCAAGTCATTGTAGATCAGCTTGCAGAAGCACCAATCTATTTAGAGAACCCACTCATATCAAATTTTCCAAATGAATCCATCTTCAATCTTAGCATAGCCAACCATTGGAAACTCTACTTTGATGGCTCCTATACGCAGCATGGATGAGGAGCCGATGTTTTCTTCATCACCCCATAGGGGGATTGTATACCTAGATCCTACAAATTGGCATTCCCCTACACTAACAACATTGTAGAGTATGAGGCTTTAACCATAGGTCTTAGAATAGTAGTGTAGTGGCACATCATGACCCTCAAATTATATGGAGACTCCCAGCTGATAATAAATCAAGTGAATGACGAGTACCAAACAAAGGATGATAAGTTGACTCCATACAAAAAATTGGTAGAGAGCCTCAAAGAATCATTCATTGATATCACATTTGAGTAGATTCCCAAAGAAAACAACAGAGCAATAGACACCATGGCAACAATTGGATCCCTATTGGATATCCCTCACAATGTCCCAAAATATGAATTTTTGGTAGAGCAACTTCTCGTACCAGCATTCAAGGTACCCGAGTCAGAATTTGTTTGTGAAATCATTGGTCCCAGTGATCCCTGGTACCATGAAATTTATACCTACTTGCGAATAGGGGTCTTACCTATTGACTTACCCTCAAGCCTAAAAAGAACCTTTGTCAAGAAATCATCCCAATTCGTCATCCTAGGAAACACCCTTTATTGTAGGAGCATAGAAGGAACCTTATTATGCTACCTAAATGCTGAGGAGGCATTGACTACTTTAACTAAAATGTATAATGGTATTTGTGGCTCACACTCAAGAAGAATGACCCTGTCCAAGAAATTATTGAGGACGGGCTATTATTGGCCTACAATGGAAAGAGAAGCACATGACTACGTCAAAAGGTGCCTACAATGTTAGCAGCATGGGGACTTCATCCATGCTTCAGCTCAAGAACTTCATCCCATCATCACACCATGTCCCTTTTCACAATGTGGACTTGATCTCATTGGAAAGATAACCCACACCTCATCTAATGGCCACAAGTTCATTATAACGGCCAAGTGCTAAGTACTTTACCAAGTGGGTGGAATTCATTCCCATGACATATATCACTGGAAAGAAGATATCAAATTTCATCCTGAACTACATAATATGTCGATACGGTGTTCCCCAAGCTATTATCTTAGATAGTGGGACACCTTTCAAGAATCAAGATGTCCGTGACCTATGTGAAAAATTCAAAATCCAACATCGCTTTTCCACTCCATACTATCCCCAAGGCAATGGCCAAGCAGAAGCCACCAACAAAACCATTCTAAAAATCCTCAAAAAGACAATCAATGACATAGGTTGTGACTGGCATTTGCAGCCAAATCCCACCCTTTGGTCCTATCGAACCAGCATTTGCACACCCATCGGTGCCACCCCATTCTCCCTAGTCTACAGATCACAAACAGTATTACCCATTGAGATCAAGCTCCTATCACTAAGAATATCACTACAAAACCTCATCACAAATGAAGAGTACTAGGTATGAAGACTAAATGAGTTGGAGCTACTAGATGAGCAGTAAATTAACACCTTAAATCATTTGCAAGTCTATCAGAATCAACTCAAGAGGAGCTATAACAAGAAGATCAAAAGAAAGACTTTCCAAGTCAAAGAACTGGTCCTAAAGGAGAATCAGAAGAACGTCCCAAACCTAAACAATAAAGGAAATTTTGAACCAAATTGGTTGGGCCCATTCATTATCACAATGAGCTATAATTAAAGGGCATATCATTTATCAACACTCGAAGGGGAACCTTTGCAGGAGCCCATGAACAACTCCCATCTCAAAAAAAATTATGCCTAATTTTTCAAGGTATAGAACCAAAAATACCAAAAAATTAGAAAATGTCCTAAAAAAATAGTGACCCTGATGAAAACCTCACAAACATGCATCTTGGTGAAAACAAAAAAATCAGAAAAGGATTCAAAATAGTAAAGAGAAAAAAATCATCCTCTAGTGAAAACTACTTCAGTGGCACTTTGGGCAAGCGCCTTGTGTAAATAATCACTTTACATCCGCCAGGATCTTCACGGCTTGTTTTGCCTCATCTATCCATTACATTGCCATCATCCATCACATTCCATACCACCATTTTTCATGTCTCAGACTCTGATGCAGGTTGCTTTTGGTTTTGTGTGGATTTGTTATATGATCTGATGTGTGTGGTAGAGTAATAATGAATACTATGGTGTTTTGGTGTGGTGATATATGGGAGTGTTTGCTTAAATTATGAAAATTTGAATAGTATTGAATGTGTTTTACTTTAAAAATGAAGCAAAATACAATAGAAATATTTGAATTAATATATTATATTGTTTTGATCTTTATGGGATACTAATCTAGTTTATTGTTGTGTCCCTGAGTGCACTTGAGATCATGCAGGACGTCAAAGACCAAGGGTTTGATTAAGGAGAGGAGGTTAGCTTCTTGACATGATAAAGCAGGATGTTCTCTCAATCACATATGGGAACTTAGATTCATGTAGATTGCATTTAGGAATGATAATTTTGGCTTGATTGTTGTGATTGTCTGCAAAATAAATAAACTTCAGATTAAATAAATAGTGAAATATGAGCATAATAAAGTAAAAGAATTAATTTTAATTATAATTATTTATAGATTTTGATTTAAATTTCTTATTCTTCCTTTAACTTGTGTTAATTCTTTTATTTAATAAATTAACTAATAGTAAGAAGATATTTATTTAATTATTGGATAAATATTTACATTATAAAAATCAGAATTAGTTTTGGGGTAAATAATTTCCAAAAAGGAGACTTATTTACAACTAAATTGAATATTATTTTATGTTTTTTTCATCTCAGCATAGGAAATGAAAGGATAGGTTATATCTTTATTTTTATTTTTAAAATCTCTTATTTTCAAGATTAGGTTTTGAATAGGGGGAAAAGGAAAAACTTTAAAAAGAGGGAAAAGGGAGTAATGAAAAAACCAACCTTTTCTTGATGTTTTTGAATTGCTCTACAAAAATTCACTTTAATGGTTGTCGGATAGATTCTTGTTCATTTTTTCTTTTAGTTTCCAATAGATTAGACAATAGAAAAACATGAATTTAAAAAGAAGAAGGGAAAAGAGAAGAGGAAGGTCTGTCAAGAAGGAAATTTCAGAGAAAAAAAGAGGAGGAAGAGACAAGGAGGTATCTTCAGCTGTCAACAAATTATCTAGGTTCTTTTTCCTTGTCTTAAGATTTAAAATGAGAGAAAAGAAATTTACTGTGTTCAAAGAATTATGTGTGTGCAAAATCTCTAAGTCTGAAATGTTTGCTGAGCAAAATGTTTGGGTGAAATTTGTACATTCTTTTCAAAATCCTTATAAATTTATAGATAACTTTGTTTGCAATGTCTATCTGTATCTATTTTCAGAATATCATTTCTTTCTGGATAAATCTCTGAGAAAATCTTGTGCCAGATTGTTTGATTATAATATATATATATGTGTGTGTGTGTGTGTGTGTGTGTGTGTGTTTAAAACATATATATATATATATATATACATAAATTATAATCTATATAGTCTTGGTTGAATGGGTTGCCTATTTCTTTTAGCATACCGTGTATTTCACCAATTTGCCATATGTAAAATAAAAAAACAAACTGAATTCCAAAACACAGTTGGGTTTGGTCGAATTGAATACAATTGTTTCCAAAACTAAAGTTGGGTCTGGAAATTACACAGCCTGTTGTGGTGGAATTAAAAATTGTCAATTGATTACTAGAATGGGCTTTAAATGGAATTCACATTTAATTGTTAACAAAACCTATGTCTATGCATTTTTTTTTTGTTATTCATGGTAAAGGGGGGGGCTGGGGTTTTCCACAGCCGTACCCTCCCCACAAGGGAAGGGTTGCGTTGTGGGGGACAACACCCCTCCATAGGTCGTGGCCTATGGAGGAGGCACTGTCCTCCACAAGCAGTGCCTCCCCATATGGGGGGGCATTAGCCCTGAAAAAAGATCATACGATCGCCAAAATTTTCTTTTATTTAAAACAAAATTGTGATTCGATATTTAGTTCCTTGGTCTATAATTTCATTATATATATGAAACGAGTCTGATGATAAATATATATATATAGATATGTATATATGTGTGTGTATATGTAATACATGTTTTTGTGCAATCTATTTTTCTTTATAATATATTCAAAAGCATAATATATATATATTATTTTGTATAATATATTCAAAAGTAATATATATATATATATATATTAGAGAATAAATATCTAAGTTATTTATATCAGAAAAAACTTAATTGTGCTTGTTAAAATTTATGTAGTAAAAATTGTTGAAACTATTCTTTTTCTAAAAATGTACATAAATATAAATATATAATTAAAAGGAACTAAATGTATATATAAAGATATATATACATGTATATATATATTTTTTAATTAAACAAGACTAGAAAAATAGAAATGGATAGATACAGAACTGGCTGATTGCAATCACTATGTTATTGTAAATTGGAAGATAATTGCATTACTATGTTGAAATGTTTTTTACCTATGTAGAAAAGAACACCAGAACATATACTTGTTCTATTTTGTTGGAGTGTAATAGAATGATTAGAAGAGAAATCATATTAAACTAGAAACTAGCTTTGAATTGTATTTATTTTACTATGAGAACACATTGAGTCTTTTTTAAACAAAAGGAGTTTTAAAGAGGAAATGCATAGTTGTAGAAATGATTAAGTCTGAAAGAAAATTTTATGGGAAAAATGCATTATTGTCTTTCTTTATGGGAAAATTCTAGGACAGGATGTCGAAGGTGGACCCACAGAGACAATAGTTTTACCTTTGCAAAAACTATCATTTATTTTATTTATGCTTGGCCAAGCACATGTACCATTGAAATAGATGGAAACAAAAGCCTAGAAATAAATGTATGTAGGTCTTTCCCACCTCCTGTTTGCAAGAAATATGTTATTGTCACATTAGGAATGCATATAGGCATCGGGCTTGCATCAAGAGTTCCCTCCTGCTTTGTTGTTTTAGGTTGCTAGGCACCTCATGTAGTGCAGGGGATTTCTTTGAGATTAGGAAGAAACTCGAGGAAGTCTTGTACTTCGTAGTTAGGAAGTAAAGGCACCTTAATCACACTCTTGGCCCTAGCTTGCAAGAAGACGAGTGGTGTCACGATAGTTGAGGTTCAAAGTTTCTTATGTTATAGATACAATCATGTATTATTTTTGAAAGGCTTGTATAGCCCACTTGTAAAAGTAACTTTATTTGACATTCATTATTGTAACATTGAAATAGATGTATTGAATGAAATATTTTGATGTAACATTGAAATAGATGTATTGATTGAAAGTTAATGATGTAACTTGAACATGAATGAATTTATGGAAACTCATTGATATGTTATTGACATATACATATGTATCAGTGCAAAGATCCTTGTTGTAGATGCAATATACTTCTTTTGGATACATAAAAAGAAATTTATTACTATTTTTTCTTTTGAGCTCTTATGGAAAGCTCTTGATCTATCCATCCTTTACTTTTATTTTACTTGAAATGTAATGAGTTTTGGAAACATATGTGGTTTAATGATCATTGTCTTTCAAGCATTACACCATCCATCACCCATGTATTCGACATTCACATCATAGCTTGGTCCTATGTTTGTGTCATGATCCCTCCTAGTACTACTCGACCCATTCTCAAGGTCAGTTTTTCCTACCTTTATCAGAGTAGTCTATTGTTTCACGTTGGGGGCATGTTCTCATTGGATCAGATTCTTGTATGTTCTTAAGATCCCAAAATTAGAAAATCCAAAAAACATTAGAAAATCAAATAATCCAAAAACACCAAAAAAGTGAAAATCCAAAAACATTCATAAAATAAGAAAATCCAAAAACATCAGAAAATCAAAAAATCCAAAACATCAAAAAAGCGAAAATCCAAAAACATTCATAAAATCAAAAAATACAAAAATCCAAAAACATCGAAAAAGTGAAAATCCAAAACATTCATAAAATAAAATAAAACATCAAAATCCAAAATCCAAAAACATCATAAAAAAAAATCCAAAACATTTATAAAATCATAAAATCTGAAAAACATCAAAATCAAAAATCCAAAAACATCGAAGAAAATCCAAAACATTCATAAAATTAAAAATCAAAAAACATCAAAAATTCAAAAAATCCAAAAACATTAGAAAATTAAAAAAAATCCAGAAACATCGAAAAATCAAAAATCACAAAATCCAAAAACATTAGAAAATCACAAAATCCAAAAACATTCGAAACATATCAAAAATAGGTCAAAAAGTTAAAAACAAAGTCATCTTGTCAAACTACGGGTCTCTGAGCCTTGAACGTAGGAAAGTTTGATCTTTGATCATCCCTCGAGACACTTAGGTCAATCCTTTAGGAGTCCATCATAATAAGCTGACAATCCATTTGTTCATATCTCATTAATAATCGATTCTGTGTTAGTCCAGCTACGTGGTCTCTACATGTATAACGTAGGCAAGGCTAATCTTTGATCAACCCCCAAGGCCCCTAGGATAGGTCCTTGGTTAGTCTCTTGGTCAAAATCTCAGAAAAACCCCAAAACATTTGAAAATTTGAAAATCAAAACATTTGAAAAATCTCAAAAAATAGAAAAAATAGCCTCAATTTTTTTTCAAAAAGATCAAAAACATTCAAAAAACCCAAAAAAATCCATCTGTCTCATCCCTCTTTCACCCGCAATAAACATCACTCATAATAAATCAATCATCATCCCCACCCTTTGGTGAAACAGTTGGAAACAAGTCTAGTAGTTCAAAAGTGAAAACTTGAAATGTCAAAATCTTAAGTCTAGGTAAATACATAAACAAGTTGGTCAACTCTTTGTGTCAATAGCCTATCATCCAATTAGTCCCATATCAAAATCATCTGATATCGTCATGTCCTAGGATGCATCCTTCCTACAATGGACATCAACATCAGGCATCACTGTAGTTTAGTCTTGTCTAGCGGTATGAAGAACATTAGCATGTTTGTTTACTTTATCTTTATCTTTTGATTTATCTTATTGCGCTCATTCCAAGGACCTCTAGATGATATCCAAACAAAAGGATTTAGAGAGATATAGGAATGGGGCAATGATCATTATCTTTTTATTTGCTATGCTTTTTGGATGTTCTTGTAATAAAACCTCAATCACGCGTGCTTTATTTAGGTGTAGGGAGGGTGTTTTAGGTGTCTTGTTGACCACATAGGAAGGGTTTCTTTTCTATGTTTTGGTCCCAGATGTTTCAAATATCTAAACTGCATTTTAAATGAGGTCTCGTATGTTAGGTGTGAATAGGAGTACTCCTATCTAATTGTTGAGTCAAAGTCCATCACACTAAGTTTAACACCATCCTGGTTCTTTATACCTTGATGCATCGTGCTTATGTGTGTTATCAAACATACGGTAAGTGGCCCTTTTAAAGTCCCAATTCCTGATAAGAAAATCATCCATTTCTCATCATCATCTCTCATAAAGTTGGCTTGTTGAATCCTCTTGTCATCATCTCATTTCTTCTTTTCCACGCTAACATCATACCAGGATAGTTAATGCATCCATCCTACATCCACAAACCATCAACATACTACATATCATATCCTATCATATAGGAAACACTAATCATCTCGCATTCATTGTTCATCATCATAATATAGATCTATTAGTCTAAGCATCTCATAAACCATGCATTTGCATAAAAAATCCATTGCATAATCATCTAAGCATTATCACATCATCCATCTCAAATGCATTCCATCATCATTTTAAGTTGTTTGGGATAATATAGATTGGTTATTCTAAGCATCTTGAAACCATCTCATTTGTATCATCATCAAACCATCCATACGTCCATCTTGAACCTCTTTATCATGAGATTGACACTCAAATCGAATATTTTCACTCGATCTCTCAAGGGGGCAATGTACTAGTATACTTCTTTCTGTTGGGGCATCTGAAAAAATTAGATTTTTTTTTTAAATTTGATCGCGGAAAATTTATTCTTTGAACCAACGCAGTAAGTACATTGCTTCAAAGAGGGGCAAAATATAGACATGCAAAATTGGCATCATGCATTTAATTAATTCATATTCATCCATTCATCAAATAAATCAAGTTTATTTGATTAATCTCTAAATTCCTCCATTTAAATTAAATAAATTCATCTTTAACACTAACATCATCCCCTTTAGCTAAATAAAGCAAAATATTTATTTAAATAAGTTTAAATCATTTTTCATCTCCTTTTGATTTATTTTAATCCATAAATCTAAAGCAAATGGGTCAAATCACCTAACCTCTTATTTAATCAAATCACGATTAATTCTAATCCTAATCCATGTCACATCCTCTAGCTTTTCCCACTTGCACAAATAAATCAATTTAATTCATTTATTAAATCTTCATTTTCTCTCAACAAGGCATAAAAGTGGAATATTCCTCCATTTCAAATATCCCTCCAAGTGGGATGAGTCCTTCCAAAAAGGAATTTATTTCATCTTACAAGTCCCTTTGCATTAAGCCAAGTGGCCATTACTCCATTTGACTCTCCCTCCACCTTGTCATTTCAACAATTCCAAATTTCAAATTTATGCATTTATGGGAACATCCATCAAAATGTGCACATCCTTCATCCATTCATCTCTTCACAAGTGGCACCTTTCCATTGGTTGAAATTTAGTCCCACATTCATCCATTTTTCCTCTTCTCTCATCAAACTCTACTATAAATAGAGAGGTTATCCTTCATTCTCATCATCCACAATCTTCATGCAAAGTTACTCTCTTCACATTGAGAGCTAATTTTGTCTACATTATCATAGCATTGCATCTTCATCATTGTCTTGTCAAGGGTTGGGAAAGGGTCACTTTTCACATCAAAGTGACACCAATCCACTATGGAATAGGTGTGCATTGTGCTTGTCTAAGCTTTTTATTGGTTTATGTTGTTATTTCATTTTGTTCATGAAGCATAATGTATTATTTCATAGGAGTATTAGTAAGTTTGCATTTTCATAAACTAACCCATGTTATTGAGTGTTGGAGATTTAGCCATTTGCAGATTTAAGAGTGCTCATAGAAACATATATATAAATATATATATATATACATCCTATCAAAAATAAATTTCATATAATTGTAAGGTTGAGACACATTTTCCCAAAAAATATCCCACTTTTTGAACACCATACAAGAGCAACATGAGGGTGTAAACATCATCTCTTTAATTGTTAGGGGCCAAAAGGCCCATAGTCTCTAAACATCGTTTGGAATTCTCTATGCTCACATGCTTAGTTAAATAATTAGCAACATTCATCAAAATCTCTACCTTAACCATCTTCACCCTACCATCTTCGACCATATCTCTAATAAAATGATTGTGTAAATCAATGTGCTTGGTCTTGACATGAAATTTTGGGTTCTTGGCTAGACATATCGCACTCTAACTTTCATAACAAATTGTCATTGCACCTTGTTTTATTCTGATATTTTAACACAATCTATTAAGCCAAATGGCTTATTTACAAGCATGAGTAGCTGCCATATACTCTACTTCAGTAGTGAATAAAGTAGCCATAGCCTGTCACTTACTCATCCAACTAATTGCACCACCATATAAAGTAAACACATAAGCACTGGTGGATTTTCTGCTATCAACATCACCTGCCTAATCTGAATCCACATAACCACAAATATCAAGGGAAATCTCATCTGAAATCATATTACTATGATAACATAAGGAGTAAACTGAGGTACCAAGTAAATATCTGAAGACTCTCTTAACTGCATCCCATTGAACTTTACCAAGATTAGACATATATCTTGAAAGAACTTCGACTACTTGGGTAATGTCCAGTCTAGTACAAACCATAACATACATTAAACTTCCAACTGTACTCTAGTAAGGAAATCTGCTCATGTCTTCCATCTTTGGTGGAGATATTGGACAATGTAAAATAGATAACTTTATTCCAACAGAGACAGGAACACACAATGGTCTACAATCTTGCATATCAAACCTTTGTAAAATTGAGTTGACATACTTACTTTTTCCAAGCCATAGCTTTCTATTCACTCCATTTCTTTTAATTTCTATCCCAAGAATGTGTTTAGTTACACCAAGATCTCTCATTTCAAATTTAGTAGCAAGTTGATATTTTAGGTTTGAATTCATACCTTTCCCTCTACCAATAAATAACATATCGTCAACATTTAATGTAATAAAAAAGAAACAATCACCATCAATTTTATAATAAACACAATGATATGATTTGGAATGCTCAAATCCAAAACTCAACTCATATGTGTCAAATTTTTGGTATCACATCCTAGGACTCCATTTTAAACCATATTAATATTTCTTCAATTTTTAAATGAATTTATTTTTACCTTTCACCATGTAGTTCTCTACCTGTGTCATATAAATATCCTCCTCCAAATCACCATGAAGGAAAATAGTTTTCACATCCATTTGCTCAACCTCTAAATCATAAGTAGTAGCAATAGCAAGCAAAAATCTAATGGATGTCATTTTTACAATAGGAGAGAATAGCTCACCATAATCAACACCCTCAACTTGAGAGTAAACTTTTTGCAACCAACCTTGCTTTGTACTTATCAATACCTCCATCTAAACCAATCTATTTCTTGAACACCCATTTACAACCAATAGGTTTTCATCCTTTAGGCAATGGTACAAGATCCCATGTATCATTCTTTTTCAAAGATTCCATTTCTTCATCCATAGTAATCTTCCAAGATTCTGCATCATTCATACCTAGTGCCTCTTCTATAGATCTGGGTTCATCCATGATAGTATTCAAAGAAAAAATACATCTCCAATCATCAAGTGAATGCCTTTCAGATGTTTTCCTATGTCTTGTAGACCTACAAATAGGTTGAGTTGGAGGTTCTTCCTCCTCTTCTAAAGATCTAGAGCTAGATGAGCTCTCCTCAAATTCTTGTCTATCCTTGGGCCTCGATTCAATTTTCTTAGGTGTAGGAGGAAATTGAATCACATCTTCTTGTTTACTTTTTTTGGCTGTAATATAATAGAAGAGGGATGAGTTTCTCTAAAAATCATACTTCTACTAAGTATTACCTTTTGTGCAACAGGATCCCAAAGCTTGTATCCTTTCACACCATAATTATATCCGATGAAGATACAATTTCATATCCTTGTTCTCCAACTTTGTTTGCTTCTCCTTTGGCATGAGTGCATATGCCTCACAACCAAAAACTCTAAGATATCTCAATGAAGGCTTGTGACCCGACCTTGCCCCTATAAGTGTCTTATCAACAAGAGTTAATGTAGGAGACCTGTTAATCAGGTAACAAGCACTGGCAATAGCTTCAATCCAAAACCATTATTCTAGAATAACACCACTCAACATACTCCTAGGTAGCTTTCTCCATCAGTGCCCTATTCATTCTTTTTGCAACTCCATTCTATTGTGGAGAATACAAAGTTGTCTTTTGTCTATGAATACCACAATCTTTATTAAATTTATCAAAAATGTTAGAAAAAAATTCACCGCCATTATCATTCCTCAAACATTATATATTTTCTTTCTAGTCTACAACTCAACCATTACTTTAAATTATTTAAATCAACTAAAAAATTTATATTTACTCTTTAGGATATATACCCATGTCTTTCTACTATAATCATCAATAAATGAAACATAATATGTGGATTTACCAATTGAAGAAAAATCTATAGGACCAAGCACATCACAATGAATAAGATCCAATACACCAAAATATTTATTAAAACTCGAGTAAAAATGAACATGATTTTGTTTTCTGTAAATGCAATTCTTACTGAAATCAAATTCAAGATTACAATCAGACAGACCTTCAACAAGGTTTTTATTTTTCAAGGTCCTTAGACCCTTTTCTCCAACATGGCCAAGTATTTGGTGCCATAACATAGCTTTCTTTGTAGGTAACTTTGTCTCACAAGAAAGAGCCCCCTTGGGTACCCAAAAGCTATGACCATCTACTAAAGGTGAAACCCTCACTTCTTCTAAAGACTTGATTTTCATCGAAGTACTGTTGTACTCAACAGTGCATTCATTCAACTTATATAATGTGCCATATTTGACAGCTCTAGCAATCAGCATAGCACCTCTAACCATCTTGCATCCTGCATCATAAAATACTACCTACACACTCACATCTATTAGTTTTCTCATAGATAACAAATTTCATGCTAATCCAGGGATATTCAACACACCATTGATCCTTTTTATTCTACCATCAAGAAATACGATTTTAACTTTACCACAACCAACAATATATAAATGAGAATCATCACCCAAGTACACCTTACCTCCATCAAATTCTTCATATTCACAAAACCAATCTCTATTAAAGGTCATATGGAAAGATGCACCTAAGTCAATTAACCATGCATCATTATCTGCACAAGTTGCTAAAGCTGCAATGAATGTGTCACCATTTTCCTTCTCAAACTCAAAATCATAATCAACTTTCTTATTTTTCATCTTCTTTTCTTCTTTGCATTCCTTATGAACATGTCTAGGCTTACTACAGTTCTAGCAAATAACTTTGGACTTTCCAGGAGATTTTGATCTCCCCTTGGACTTGGATTTTTCATGCTTCTCATTCTTCTTCCCTTTTTCTTTAGGTCTTCCATGAACATTTAGGGCCTCCTTGGTAGTGATGGATACCTTCCTCCTCATCTCTTCAGAAAGAAAAGAACCCACCACATCTTTAGTCTTCAAAATAATAGTACTCCCAATAGCCATAACAAGAGAATCCCATGAATCGGGCAAAGAACAAAGCATGATATGACATTTCTCTTCCTCATCCATTTTAACACCAACTGATTCCAACTGAGCCACCAACATATTGAATGCTTCTTGGTGGTTTGTAATTCATCCACCCTCTTCCATTCTCAAGGAATAGAACTTCTTCTTCAAGAAAATATTGTTCACTAGAGATTTGTCTTGATACATCTCACCAAGTTTTTTCCATAGTTTCTATCTAGAGCTCTCTTCATGGAAATTAATTAAAATAGAGTCTTCCAAAAAACATATGATTATACCCTTGGATTTACGGTCCATAAAATCATATTAAGCAACCTGGGTACGATCTACGGGCCTTGAAACATTCTCATCAATAACATCCCACATATCTAGATCTATCAATAGATCCTCCATCTTTAGCTTCCACATCTCAGAATTATTTCCAAAAAATTTCTCCACCACTATTCTCCCTGATGAACTAGCCATCTAAAAATTCTTGGAAAAAGATCACAAAGTGTCTTCTACACAAGGTCCCACTCACATTTGTATTAGTTCAAAAAACCCAACAACCCACAACTAAAACCAAAGGTGATCAAGCTATGATACCACTTGTAATGAAGCTAAGGTAGCGAAAGAACTTCCTACAGTAATCTTGAGAGGAGAATAATGCAAAAAAATTTACAGATCTTTAACAATTATAGAAACTTAAATAGAAATAAACATAACTATCATGCATACCACAACATAGTGATTTATGTGGGGAAAACCCTTTCAGGAGAAAAACCCCACACTCCAAAACCCACCCAATATATTATTCAGTAAATCACAAAGATTATAATATACTTGCAAAGCAAGCTTCTCATAGGAGTATCACCACTCAGAGATCAAGAGACAACACGACTCTTATTAGACTCTCAGAAATCATCAAAATGTCTATTGCAATCATAATGCAATGCCCTCATAAAATAGACTTACATTCTAGGACAAGACATGCCAACATAATATATGTCCTTAGATGTAAAACCTAATAAGGAATGGTCCAAATTTCTATTACATCCTTTATTTAATGTATGTCGGTCATTCTAGAAGTTTCCTAAAAAATTAACACGCTCACATTATGCTTCATGATGCCATTATATACACCTATCGATGGAACTATGAAACATATATCTATAAATATATATACATCCTATCAACAATAAACTACAAATAATTGCAAGATTTAGACACATTTTCCCAACATAGGGTATCAAGGGGCTCATTCACCACTAAAGGTGAATGGGTCCTAGTTTTAGGGTTCTCTAAGTTTGATTTCAGTTCCTCTAAGTTGTATTTGTGTATAAGCTTTCTCAAATCTATAATAGTGAATGTTGTAACAGATTTTCCAGGTTTAAGGTCTCTAAATGCAAGTTTTTCTATGATTAAATCATGACTAAAATTATTGAATCTAAGATGCAATTTAAAACTAAATGTTTGGATGATAATCTCAATGTGAACAAAACTGAAAACTAAATGAAATTTTAACATTTTTTTCAGATTTTTAATTAATATAAGCAATGGAAACATGCAATTTAATCCTACATGCAATGCTTACTAATGCAAAATAAAAGAAACCCTAGAATGTAATGTATACCTAATGCATGCTAGGGTTCTTTGATTTAATTTCACTCCAAATCAAAAACTAAGATGCTCAAAAAGGGGTTGGGTTCACCAAAATGAAACGTACAAAAAGAGAAGGATGAGAAGAATTTTTTGAACCCACCTTTTTATATATAGGGTGTTTCATTCAAAAGATGAGATCCATGAATCTTGAAACAACTATCAACCCAAGAGGTGAATTGAATCAAGATTGAGGGATCTTACACTCTTTCCTTTAGGAAAGGACAAGATGGTGAGCTAGATCTCAACTCATGGGAGGAAGAATTAGGCTAATGAACAATCCCTAATCCTAGGCCTAACACATAAAATGTAGTAATAGAACACAAAACAGAAAGAAACTGTAACTTTTCGAAAGGAACAAGAAGACAAGGATGTTATGGACCTGGTGAAATCTTTTTTTTTTGTGTTGCTAATAAGGACTCATTCACCACCAAAGGTGAATGGGTCCTATTAGGCCCTTTTGAGGAGCTCTAAATTGGAAACAGAAGCTTGAAATTTCTGGAATCTACTTCCTTTCCACCCTCAACAGGGACTCATTCGCCCTTATAGGTGAATGGGTCCTCCTAGGACTTTTTAGAAATCTTTGAATTTGGGTTGTAACTTCCAGGTTTGCTCTTCTCTTTTGCACCTTGAAAATCCTATTTCTGAATCCAAATCTACCTATAATCTACAAAAAAAAATTAGTGTCTTGTTGGTGGATAGGGTTTTCCTTAGTCAAACCCCTTGTTGGTAATTAAACCTTTGATGATGAATAAAGATCTAAAACATGCAATTGTGTGTGTAATCTCAATCTTAAGTGTGTTTAAGACTAAGATCCAAGATAATGTAAAATGAATTATATCCAATTGTGTTAGGATAAAACCCTTGAATGCAATATGAACAATGTAAATGCCTCACTAAAGAATGTTTGTAATCCCTCTAATGAATCAAAAATCTAAAAATACCTCTGGTAGGTTGCAAATAGGTTGATTATAGAAGATGGAATCACTTAGGAAACAATTCCTTAGGCTTGGTTGCATGACTTGTGCATCTCCCAACACCTAGAATCCTTCATGATTCTCCATAGGCATTTATCATCAGCCTTCACTAATGCTTGATCTTGAACAAAAAATGAGCTTAAAGATCTTGAAAGGTTGCTCCAAACTTCACTTTTGCTTGAATACTTTGTCTCATGAAAGTTCTTTGTCTCTTTCTTGCTTGTAATCTTGCTCTAGTTTTCTCCCTTAGGTGAAATTATGTCAAATAACCTTGTATTTATACTAAATTAGAGATTTAACCCCAAAATTTAAATAATTTAGGCTAACCTCAGATCTGGAAATTAAATTAATGAAAATCCCGTGAAAATGAAATTCAAAAAGAGGGTCCTTGTTAAGGGAGGACCCATTCGCCACCTTGGGCGAATGGGTCCTGACACACTTTTTACGGCCAAGCTCTAGAGGCTGAAAAGAGGATAAAAAACCTAGTTGAAATATGTAAAGAAAGTGGGATTCTATTAAGGGATGACCCATTCGCCCTTAGTGGGAATGGGTCCTCACACACTTTCTAGGACCTAAAACTTGCCACTTTCAAGGTTACATCATTTTATTGTTTGGTGTCAGGATTGATCTTTCAGAGGTGTGATTTAGAGGGCTTGAATTTGAATTAAAATGGGCAATTAAGTCTAATTAACCACAATTAATTAATACCACACTAGATAGATGTGAAAGTGTGTTTAAACACTTTACAACACCATAAATAAGGCATTATTTAAGTATAAGAGGGGTCCATTAGGCTTAATTAAATGAATAGATCTTAGAAAGGTGTGAAAATGTCTTACGACACTTTACAACACTTTTGTAAAGGGTGAAATTTAGATATATTTTAATTAAATAAGGACCCTAGAGAGGTTTGAATGTGTACAACACCTTACAACACCACTTCAAAGCATAATTAAGTTGATTATGTGTCAATTATTTCAAATAAAGTGTGAAAAAGGATTACTTTTTTTGACACTACACCATTATAGAAAAATGTGCATTATTCTTTAACATGTGATTAGAACAACTTAAACCTAAATACTAAGTCTCTTTAAAGTATGTTCAACTTTTTCATACGCTAAGAATAAACTACTTGGAGAAGCCTCTTCATCCTAATGAGCATAATTAGCACATTTAATTTTTTACCAAATTTTGATCTACATTTTTTCAACATGATCATGCATATTATAATGATAACACTAAATATTTCTCTTATCAAATCTACCTCTACTTCTTGTAGTTGAACCACCTTTTTTTCTCAATTTTTTATTGAATAATTATGATTTTTATCCTTGTTTTGTCCTTATTTTATTTTATTGGTAACACCTTTGATCTACAATTTGAAGGAAAAATTTTCTCAAATCACTTTTTCTAAATGAATCTCTTGATCTTTATGTATGAGAGATAAATGATCCAACCAAATGATCAAATTAAAAATTAGTTTTTTTTAATAATTATTGTAATATGATTCAACCTTGATTTATTGAATATACATTAAAAAAAATCCTATAACTTTAAATATTAAAATAATAATAACTTTTAGAAGAATAAAAATTATAAAAGTGAACATTTAGGAGAATAAACAACTGTATTTGTTGAATTATAGAACTACGATTGAATTCTCTAAAGATTTTAGCACTCCCAAAACATACATTATTGGCACTAAAAATAGCTCTCCAAATAAATACAATATCTCCAAAATAAAGCCCAAAATCTCAAAAATACAGAACACCTATAAATGACGGCATAAAACCAGAAACGTCTGCAAAAAACTGCGCGCCAAATCTCTTAGATTACACATTTTAATAATGTCCTCACGAATTCTTCATTAAAACTAGGCTAGCTGAGCTTCTCACAGTGTGGAAACCCCGCCATTTTCTCAAGATAACGATCCTGAAAATAAATATTCCAGAGTACGGCCAAGTGTGATTCTGCGAAGATTTTATCTCTGACATGAAACCGAGATTTACGCGTGGAGCAAAGAAAGGATTTAGTTTGGATGAGTGAGACTCTGCATTTTGTTTTGGTTGCGAAGATGGACGATAATCCTCCTCCGCCGTTGATGCCGCGAAGATCGGTGTGTAGAAAGTGTAGCAAGGTCTTCGCAAAATGCTCAGCTCATAACGCGCACCAGAACGCCCATGGCAAGTGTATGTACTTCACAAGTTTTCCAGTAACTTAAATTTTGAATATCTATCTCTCATAAATGGTGTAGAATTTGCAGCCGGAAGGAAACGAGCTGTCGCTCCAAAGCAGCCTGAGCAGCCACCTGTGGCGAGAGTCGAGCGTGGCATTGGACAAGATCCTTCACGGTATTATGAAAATTATCGCATTTCTTTTTCTAATTTGAGAAGGAATTTTGTCTGAACATTTTTTCCCCGTTTCTTTTCTTGGTTTGCAGAAATGTTCCAGACGATAGGCCTCCGAATTTTCACCAGTTCTTACCTCTACTTAAAAACGACAAAGCTGGACAAAATGGCAGCTAAATACTGGCTATTTTCAGAGAAATGTGCATGATTTGCAGCACTGTAGCTCAAATACATAAGTTTATTGGCTGGTAACAGTTATATTTACATGAACAGTTTTAAGCTAGGACTAAACACTAGTAATAACAGTTGAAAGGTAGGACTAAGAATTAGCAAGAATAATTGAAATCTATGAATGAGTAATATGTTTTCGTCTTGTACAGAAGATGCAGCCCGGAAAGATTCATTTTTGCATACTGAGTGCCTACTCTTTTCTATAGTCAAATGATTTTTAAAGATTTAGAAAGGCGTATTTTCGTTCTCTTTACATTTACGGGATAGCTTCTTTCAATCTTTGATTTTTGCTTCTGTTTTCTTCTTGAGAAATCTTCTGCGATCTTACAATTAACGGCGGCGCTTAAATGCTTCAAAAATGGATCCCAACACTCTTTAAAGCTAAATTTAACTGGTTCGCTCGGTATTGAGTCAGTTAGTGATTTCAGGCGAATTTTGTTAAAGATGACAGGTTTCGATCAGAAACATTGTTGCTTTCGAATATGTAAATTTGTCCTCACTTAAGCTAATGGATTGTAAAATCTTGAATTTCAAAGTTGAGAAATTTTAGTTCTTAAAGTGAAATGTTGATTTATGGGGAAATCTAGTCTTTTCTACGTTGTGAATTGCTGAAGCTTTCATTCCTGAAAAGTGTTATTCTATGGTGAATATTGAAGTCTTCCAAAGGTTTCGATCACGAAACCTGTCATATATGAATTTGTTTCCTTTCTCTGGGTCCTGTTTGGTGCTGCCAACTGTCTTCACATGTATTGGCAATAATAACAAGGATTTCACTAAACGTGTTTTTATAACATTAATGTATTTTCATATTATTATAGTATGTGTTTTGATTTTTCTATATGGTTTGGTCATTTTTTATATATTGAGATTATATAGGTATATTGTTTGCAACATGCATAAATATTTAAGACCCTTATATAACTAGCATACATATATTAAATATTAACATATATAAAATAAGTCAAAAGTTACCTTGTTTGAGGTGCATATTTTTCATCATTAAGGGTATTTTTTATTTAATTTCATAATGTGATGTAATTTATTTTTTTAATAATAAATTCACTTGCAATTGTATAATTTTTTCCTTACGTTCCAATAATAATAACTATGTTTGATATAAAAGTAGTAATTGTTTACTCTTATATCTATGTTTAATATAAAAGTAGTAGTTGTTTAATATTTATAGCTTTGTAAATATTTGTTTTTAAGTTTTATAAAGATTAACTTGAAATCATAGGAACTTATATATAGAAAAATATAACATGAACATCAATCACTTGCATTAAATTAGAACACACATACTTTCTATTTGTTAACAAAAAATAATATAGCATAGTTTTTCTTTAACACATTCTAATAATAAATAAAGTTTATGTATAATAAATAATTTATAGTTTTTTTAATTGTTGTTAAATAGGTATCTTAAAAAATGCTTACATCTTCATTAACATTCATTTCAACAGTAATATATATGATTTCATTATATTTTTTTTCATTGTATATTTTAATTGCTAGACACTAAAATTTAGTGGAATTCCTCCCCAAACATAGAATTTAATGTTTTTATTAACAATAACTTTGTAAGTATTTGATTTTAGTTTTTATAATTATTAACTTAAAATTATACCAACTTGTATATAAGAAAAGATAACATCAACATCAACCATTTTCATTTAATTAGAACACAAATAATTTTAATTTATTAAAAAAAAAAAGTTTCACTTAGTTAAACATTTATGCACTGGTAATAAGTTTTAAACAATATTTTAAAAATATTTTTGAAATTGAATTTAGCCATAGATTAAATGTATAAATATTTTGCAAACATTTGTTAAATAATATTTCAAAAACACTTTCAATTTGTTAACCATTTGTGTGCTGGTAATTGTGCATTATCACTATCGTGAATAATAGTTTGAAATTTAATTGTCACATTGGACTTGACAACATGCAATGTAGGTATCCCATAATGTGCATGTAACTACCTGAATGATGGCATGACCTGATGCACCATGAATATGATGGAGTAGTTGAACTTTAAATTAACAAGCAACCATTCCTTAGGTGGTCCTGTGTGATAACTAATATGTGATTGTCCTTTAAGAAATCTCATGAATTTCATACTGAGCTCATCACATAGACTATTTTTTTTAATGGTTATTGTTGGCCTGATAGTGACCTTCCAAATGCATCCTGCAAGGTAAAGATCATGAACCTCATGGTATAAATGAATTGACCAGTCACAAAAATCTATAATTTCAATCTGAATATTGTTAAATTTTATATCCAAGTTCATTTTCACCTTGGATTCATAGAGAAAGTTAAAGTACATAGCATAATTATTAAAAAAAAATTGGTTGTTTTCTAGTTCATTATTGATAATTTTCTTGACCATCTTCTCTCTCAACTAATAACGGGCACTCAACTCCTCTATACGAAGGAGGACATTGAATGGAAGACAATAGTGATACTTCGATAAGCAAATGGACACCCATGATGTATGCACATTATGTGACATCTTCCTCACCTGTAGGAAAATCATTAATTTTTTTTACATTAGTATTAAATAGGAGAAAATATATATTTTTCAACTTTTGAGAAAATTGCATATAAGAGATTAAACATTAAGCAAATTTATGATATCAAATAAAATCAAAATATATTAAATTCAAGTAGTAAAAAATAATTGAATATGTGAGAAGCATATGAAACATACCAATTTTTAAAATTATGTGGTCAAATATGAAGAATCCACATGGGTAGCAAATGAATTTTAGATTCTCTACAACTCACTAGAAACATTTGAAAAGTATCATAATTGTTTTACATTAGGAACATTTGTTTGTTGAATTTTCAATGCATTAAGCATAGAAGAATTTTGAAGTACCATAACACATAAAATCATATAAATACATTACATTTAGAAATTTGAGTATAGTCGTTGAAACAAAATTGAAAAAAATATATTTCATCAATTATCTTCTAAAATTTTAAGTCTATTTTCTTTAGCCTTTCTTTTGGCAAGTTGTCTATCATTTTGCATGTTTTCATAATGGTCATATGTGAATGGTAGCATAGTTCTTAGGCCGTGGAGAGACTTTACATGAGAAATGGTGACAAATGTCAATCTTGTTCTTTCTCTTGGTCCAATATCAATAGTGGCTTTTGAAAGAGTCAAACCCTATGATTTGTGAATTGTTAATGCCCAAGCCAATCTTAATGGAATTTGGATTGTCCTCCTGCTCTATATTGTTGTGATCAAAATTGTATTTGGATTAGGGTCATCAAATGGTATTCCTGAATAGCTATCAAACTCAACCATTACATATGTTGGTGGTTCTGGTGGATGACTTCTAGGTTTGTATACAATCTTTTGAATATATCCTAGAGCTCCATTTACAAGACCTGCTTGTATCAAAAGATTTGAAGTCAACATTACCTTAGCATATTTATTGATAATAATTCTAGATCAAGCTCATCACTTGAGCATCCTTCTGCTACATTAATACTTCTTGATTTTTTTGCAAGACTACATGCAACATAATGCTTCAATGGGTATAGCATTTTCTTGTTATGTTTATGAACATTATCATTTGTTGAGAACAAATGAACACCATTGTCAAACTCTTCATTGCTTGTTGCATCAATGGTAATAGTGGTTCTTTTCATAAGTAATCTCCAATCATCAATTGTTGGGTTTGCATCTCTAAGATTTGTCAAAATTTGACAAAATCTCTGTTGGTGGATGTTTTATCCATCTTGTTTAAATACTTTATCTAAAGTAACCACAGTTTTGAATTCTTCCCATATAAACCTAGCTCTTTTGTTGCTCCCATATATGTGTCTATCATTAACAGGAGGCAACTAACCCAAATCTCCAACCAAAATTATAGATATACGTAAAAGATAAACAATGAATTTTTTTAGCTAATATATACCTTCATATCTATATAAACTCCATAACATGAATTACTTGTATTAGAATATAAATTAGTCATTTTTGTTAACTATAACCATGTGTATACCTACAAAGTTAATGCTTGCATTTTGTGGGAATGCTTGTCGAAGTCGAGAATCTATGTTCTCTAGCATGTTCTGACCTATGAAGCTCATTTCATCAATCAAAATGTATTTGATGTGTGCTATCTCTTCTTGAAAGCTTGTTAGCCTTGCTCCTTCTAGTTGAGAAAAATATCTTATTGGGATTTTCAACTTTGAATGTACTATGGATGCGCCAATGTTGAATGTTGCAACTCTAGTTGGTGCAAGTAATAGAAGGGGAGAATAACTCAGATTCATTGCATTTTCAAGATTTTCTCTAATAGAACAATTTAGATATGACTTTCACATTCCTGTTGTTCCTTGAATTATCATCTGTAAGGGTGGTGGATTCTGATTATTATGGTAGTATACCATAATTATGTTAAGCGCATTCCTTTGTTTATCACTGAGATTTGAATAGTTGGTACACTATGGTATGTCATCGTGTATGAGACACCCATGTTCTCTCATACTACTAATGAAATTCATTGCTTGATTTGTGTACACTTCACCTTGGTATTCATTACACCAATTTGTTTGTCTATCAATATCTCTTCTACCCAACATATCTATTTTTGATATTTTGATATTCTAACCGTTATGTAGTCTTGATATTATTTCTCATTCATGCTCAAGAATATTTTGTTGAATAGTTTCATTTTCTTCAATTTCAGAATCACTGATGTTTTCAATATTTTCTATAGTTTCTCTTCACTCCACATGCCAAGGGTTATACTGAAATTACTCCCAATTTTCTATTATGGAGTCATTATCGTGACCAATATCTCTTTGTACATCACGAAATGGTTTTTACAATAATAACTCTAATAAGAAAAGGTCATTCCATTTTTCTAACTAAAATGGAGGAATGGACAAAAATCTAGCGAATACTTTGAAAATAATGTAGTTGTTTGTCTTCGTTCCGATCTGTTATCTCTTTTTCTTTAGGATTATATATCCATGACTTGGTTGCATCAATTAGTGTTATAGCTTCCATACATAAAGGCCTTGTTTTGTATCCATCGATGAAGTTTATCGACTATTCTTCAATTTTTTTTCATCATTTATACTTATAGGTTTGAACACCTCACGTGATACATTTAGATTGAAAAAATTTCTACTACTCTCTACTAATGGAAGTTCTAGTAACATGTTACATGTTTCTTGAGCTCCAATATCCCTTTTTATAACAATCTCTGTCAAAAGACTTCTATATGCTCGTGCAGCTAAATCATCTACATTTTTTGTGTTTGTAAGATGCATCAACATTTGTTGGTATGTTTCAGAGGTTTTCTTTGCTTTTGTTGCATACTTTGCAATATATTTTATCACAACATGTTTATAAAGAATAGGTTTCCAATCTATATTCTCTCCACAATTGCAATATGTAGTGATTGTGTGAGTTTACTCTATCATCATTTCTGGCTGGGTCAAATTTCTTTTCACCTATTTCTATGTCTTCATATATTTTTTACCCCTCTCAATTCAATTCCCAAGGAGTATTATACCTACAATCAATATAAATATGTCATCTATTTTAGTATTTGACAATTATATTATATTCCACTTTGATATAAATATTTTAACTTGTTAAAACAATTACTTGCAAACCATTTTTCCTCTCTTTTTTCGTAGGCATGCACCTTCCCTACACATTGTGTGTCATTGTACATAGTTTAGGATTTCTTCACAGTCCTAGTCAACATCTATCACTGTAAGTTGTCTTGTATCTATAAGACATGGATGTAGAGAATAATTTTGGAATGCCTACAGTTGGAAATGAAAATATATTAGTCATATTGTATACTATAAATAGTTTATTTAATATATTGCATGTATACATCCATACTTTTTAAAACATGCCTTTATGTTTGGTTGATGTGGATCTACTCTAGGTTTCCATGCCTAAACAATACGATGGAAATATCTTTTAACACTTTTTCATTCTTCTTCATTTGACCAATTAATATTGTCCCTGTTCGGTGCTCCATGTATCCATATGAATCCATGGACATGTGGTGATCCCCTATGTTGCCACTGATATCTACACCAATAATCTTTTACTTTCATTCCTTTTTCCAATATTTATTTTTTGAATATTGAATGTCTCGAGTGCATGTAATGTGTGACAATATGAGGATAGTCAATAACATTTTTCTTCTCCAATTTTGAGCCTCCCTAGAGTAGATGGTTGTGTTCCTAGCATTAATGCATGCAAAGCAGGCCAATACATGTCTGTAGCACTTAAGGTGAAGAATATTGTAGGAGAACCTATTTGATGAATCATGTCAATCAGTTTTGCATGACATTTTTTCTAGTATGGCGTTGTACCCTTTAATTTTGTTCTAAATCACATCAACCTATCAGCTAGATGAGAGTGTGGCATGTTTTCCATATGCTCATGTAACTCATTGATGGTGAGTGACATGTCTTGAAAATTTCTTTTTACGAATACAACTGATGAATTTTATGCATGATGTCTCATTATTATGTTGATCATGAAATATTTAAACTGTGGATGACTACCAAAGCATTGAAAATATTGTAAATTAATATGAAGTATTATAAATTAATATGTATTTCATTAACAAATATTATAAATTAAAAATCATGTAAAATTATATATATTAAAATTAGAATACTATATTATATTTTCCTTAAAATTTCATATATAGTAGAATTATAAAAAGATGATGATAATGCATGCTTTTAATGGTTACATATATAAAAAATATTAAATATAATATTAATTTGAGATGGGTTAGTAGACGGGTTTGTACATTATATAGTGATGGACAGTGTAGTGACTCCATATAAAATAAAAATAACAGCTTTAAAACTAAAAATAATACTAAAAATAGAAGTTTTCAAATAGCTTTAAAAACAAAGAAAATTTTTCTTATCTCCATTGCTAAACAACAATATATATATATATATTGATTTCAATATATATATAATATTGTATTTATTTAATTTTTTTATTAGATATGCAAGATAATCTTGTTAAAAATCTTCTTAAAATTATAAAAGCATGAAAATATTGAAAATTAATATGTATTTCCATAAAAAATATTACAAAATGATATATATTACTATTAGAAATTAGAATATTATATTATATTTTCTTTTTCTTAAAAATTTCAAACAGTTTTAAAACAACTTTAAAAAGAAAGCAAAAGTTTCTTATATCTCCATTGCCAAACAAAACATTGATTTCAATATATATAATATTGTATTTATTTTTAGCTTTTTTATTAGATATTTAAGATTAGCTTGTTAAAAATCTTCTAAAAATTATAAAAACGTGAAAATATTATAAATTAATATGAAATATTGTAAATTAATATGTATTTCCTTAACAAATATTATAAATTCAAAATCATGTAAAAAAAAATTAGAATACTATATTATATTTTCTTTAAAATTTCATATATAGTAGAAGTATAAAAAGATGATGATAATGCATGCTTTTAAAAATTGGAGATATAAAATATAATATTACTTTGTGACGGGCTAGTAGACGTCAATTTTAATGGGGATAATAAAAATGTACACATGTGAATGTAATAAGTCTTTCGACTTAATGTTTATATTAAATATAATTATATAATGCTTTTAAATAATGATATTATACCTATCGATCACTTATTTTTAATCTTTTTATTAATTTAATTTTCAAATTACAATTTTAAATATTTCAATAATTTGTATTTTAAATAATTTTTAAATCTAAAATGATAATTAATAAGTCAAACTAGGGAACATTTCATTTTAATAATAGTATTTAATAATAATTTTTTTTATAATTTGTATTTGGGCATTTATAATTCATGTTTGATTGTCTATTTTGTTTTCACCTAATTAATCTTTTTATATTATTTTTTATAATATAATAGTGTCATAATTTTTAACCTTTTTAATAATTGAAATCAAGTATTTTAGTATTCATCACATTTCATTAATTATATTTTACAAATTTAATGATAATGCAAATTATTTATTTGAGTTATTTTCAATGTATATTCAATTTATAATTTTTAAATTTTTATAAAAGGATAATTCCGCTATACCATATATAATTAGCAACAAAATATCATTATATTTTGACAATTTTAGTTGAATAATATAAATTGAATGATAAATAAAATATTCTTATAATTGTTAGATATAGATCATTAACTCCAACATCTAGAAAACTATCCATTTTTTTGATAATTATATTGACTATTCATTTATCATTAAATTTTTCATTTGTAATAATTGAAATTTAGGCATATATTGTTGTAATGTATTTATCTTTGTGTATATCTCTAAATTATTTTTTCATTAAAAGATCATCAATACAAAGTGCAACGTAATTATTTTCTATTTTTAATATAATTTATTATTTTTGTAAGACATCCATGTTGATTTCAAAATATAAAAATTAATATAATATTTAAATAAAACAATACAAAATATAGTTTTTAGAGAGAGAATAGTGAGAGCTATTTAATTGTAAATTTTTATGATTTTATGACTTATTTTGTCCCATGAAAATGTGAGAGAAATCTAAAATTAATTTAGAGGGAGATAAGAAACACACTTATACATGTTAATTATATCATCTATGAAATTAATCTATTTGTCCTTTTGTGTCAAAATATTGGGACATACTATTTTGCATATATTAGTAAATGAACATGTAGTCCAATAGTTGGATAGACTATTATGATTTTATCCCAATTTAACTTTTTGAGAAGCCCCTAGATGGGTTAGCATAATAGTTCATAATAAGATGTTTAGTATTGGATAAAAAAATATAAATACATCTCTAGGTATTAGGAATAGAGAAAATCATCAATTTAATATTTTTTTCTTAAGAATTGAAGGTAGGATAGTGGAAGGTTTTGAAGTTTGGTCTAAGCTATATAAGGTTGGGTAAAAGATAGAAATTCGAAATTTCTACGTCTTGAATTTGGTGAGGGTACAAAGATGCATTCTAATTATGGTATTTATGTAAGTATTGAATCTCAATTTGTTTTATCTAAAGTAGGTGAAACGGTGAAAGTTTTGTATACCATAGAAAATATAAAAAATTGAGAAAAAATAATATTCAATTTAGATACATAGCTTTTATGACAATACATAAGAAAAATGGGAAATAAATTTCTTTGTGGCCATCCATCAAAATAGAATCATATATTAAATTATCGTCTCACTTGACAATAGTAAGAAAATATTATTTTTTATATAATTTTTTATTTTTTTAGGAAGTTAATAGATACTTGAGTAAAAAGGACTAAAACATTGTAACACTAAAGATAAGTTATTTAGTATTGATGAATTGATATGACATGATAGTAATTAATTATACAGATATTTTATTATATCTTATTTTTATATTCATTCAAAACTCATTTAGTATCATTTCATTTGAAGTTGAGTGTGATAGTGATGAAAATGATTTTTTATAAATAAAATGGGTATTAAAATTTTAGTAAATAATAGGTATCTAAAATAAATGGTTTATAACATAGTAGATATTTTAATTGGACTACTATATTAGGAGGGATATTATAAATTGAAGATATAAAGATAGAAATGAAAATTAGGGGTATTATTTAAAATGATATGAATGAGGGAAATATAAGATATGTTTACTAAGTTAATTCCTTGAAATTTTAGAAATTCTCTTTTCATAATCGCTTATGATCAAATAATGCTTTCTTTTGTCACACCTTGCAACAATATCTTATGTGAGACTAAATAAAATCTTTTCACAATAATAAAAAAAAATGAAATAGAAGAGAGTCACTTATAATGAATATTTGGAGGAAGTTTAGTATGATTATTGATGTAAAAGATGTATTGTACACATTTCATAATAATTTAATATTTTTTATTTAGTTATGGTGCATCTTAGGTTGTCCATGCCACAATAGAATACAAATTATTAGAAAACTATGTAATTCATATTGAACATTGGACATGTATTTAATGTTTAAGGTCATGATTTAGAGAGCACATGGTTTTAGGAACATGGTTTATGTGACACCACTTAACTTGTTTTTGTGCAAGCTTGTTTATAAAATAAAGCATATGGATAGTGGTATGCGTATGTATTGGAGAGCATCACAAGGAGCTTGCATATGTGGTAGAATCCTCAAAAAGGTCTTGAGTGAGATATTGGGATCTTATTAGTTTTTTTATTTTTCGCATAAGGTGTGCTATTAGGTTTCTTAATGATACTAAAATTCTACATGGATAACTTTTTAAGTCTATTGTAATATCATTCTTGAGATGATATATTGAGTTTGTGATGCTTTGGAGGATGGTTTTTTCTTGAAAGGGTTTTCTTAAGGTAAATATAGTGTTATATTTATTTCTACACTTTTGTATTCCTTTGCATATTTTAAAATATGACTCTACCATAATTTCTCTCATAAATTTTTTGGTGAAATTAATAATTGTGACCTTAAATTCCTAACATTTGGTATTCAATCCTAGTTTGGAGTTGTAGGAGGGAATTTAGTCCTTGTGAATTTAATCTTTTGTTGAGTGGAATATATGAATGGGTGAATATGGAGTTTTAATGGAAAAGATGATAAGAATTTCAAGTATTAGATTGTAGAGGTCTAAGGCTTGAGTTTTATTCTTTAAATTTTTCATGTGATGAACTCTTCATGGTTGTTATGTTTGGATCTAAATATGCTTTTAGATCTAATTTACATACATATTTTTTTATAGATTTGTGATTGTGTGAGTAGAATATGCGTAAATGATAATCAACACAATCAATAAGACATTATATAAATAGATCTAAATAAATATTAATCTAATTTAAGCAAGAATCTACTTAAAGCATCATATTTCTCTATATCTCCAAATATTTATTAAATCATGGGGCTCTCATATTTTGTAAGCACTGTGACTATGAAAATTCCAATCTAGAGAATGAGAATGATAAGCTATATGATTGCTAAATGATATGCAAGCTATATGATGCAAAAGCTATGATACTGATTGTTGATAATGAAAGCTATATGCTGTGATATGATAATGGAAGCTATATTAAGATGCAATCTATGATAAAATACATGATTATAAACTAAATGATATGTTATTTTCTATTGCTATTTGCTAAAATGCTTAATTGCTCAATTGATATTTCTGTAGAGTAAGTTTGCACAAATTTGGGATCCTTTTCTTGTTGTTATCACATAATATAGCAGCACTTGTTCCACGGATAACCCCCCTACAAAACATGTATGTTTCCTAGGTTCATGAAGTTTAAGCACACAAAACGAGGCAATTTTCAATCCACCTCGAAGTGCATTCCAAAGTTTCAAATAGTTAGTTTGAGCATTCCTATATGTTCACCTCGTGAAGAAATTTGAAACGAGTACCTTCGCAAGCTCTCACTGTTGATACCTAGCAAAATTGGCAAAATTGTAGTTTTCTTGAAAAACAGCGCTCCAACTCTTTTTCAAAAAATGACTAAGTGTCAAAAGTGTAGGGGCACCAAAAATCAGTGCCCCTGCATTTAAGTGATTTTCTTTTAAGTGCAATGGTGCTGAATTTTGGTGCCCTTGCACTTTTCTTCCAAACTTAGCCCTTTTTTTGTGCAATGGTGTTGATTTTTAGCACCTTTGAACTTTTTCTAGACTTAGTCTTTTTTGCGCAATGTTGCTGATTTTTAGCACCTTTGCACTTTTTCCAGACTTAGTCACTTTTTGTGCAATGGTGCTAAATTTTAGCACCTTTGCACTTTTTCCAAACTTAGTATTTTTTGTGCAATGGTGCTGAATTTTAGCACCTTTGCACTTTTTCCAGACTTAGTCTTTTTTGTGCAATGGTGCTGATTTTTAGCACCTTTGCAGCTTTTCTAGACTTAGTATTTTTTTGTGCAATGGTGCTGATTTTTAACACCTTTGCACTTTTTCCAGACTTAGTCATTTTTTGTGCAATGGTGCTGAATTTTAGCACCTTTGCACTTTTTCCATATAGTCTTTTTTGTGCAATGGTGCTGAATTTTAACACCTTTGCAATTTTTCTAGACTTAGTCTTTTTTGTACAATGGTGTTGATTTTTAGCACCTTTGCACTTTTTCCAGACTTAGTCTTTTTTGTGCAATGGTGCTGATTTTTAGCACCTTTGCGCTTTTTCAAGACTTAGTTATTTTTTGTGCAATGGTGTTGAATTTTAGCACCTTTACACTTTTGGCAATTTTTAACTTAGTCTCTTCAAACTTGGTCTATTCCCATTCTGTGCCCCGTTTCTTTGCTCCTGCATTGTTTTCCATGCCTAGTTGCTCGTTTCATGCTTGCTCAACATCATTTCTTGCTTCACGCTTCCTAATGCTACTTTTTCTACTAATGCCTATAGATTCACCATCTTTACAGTTTCTCTCTAGATCTTGTCAAGTGATCCTGAAGTTGATGTCCTTTGATCTTGGTTCTTCCATATGACACATTCATGTAGGAGACCAGGAAGAAATATGAAAACTTTTGCGCCCAAGTAAGGAACCATGAAGATTCCTGATCTCTAGTGTTAGAATTTCTAATACGTCTCTTTTTGCATCTTGTAAATAGTTTTTAACATCTTAAATGTCATTTTGCAAAATGTAATTACACTAATATTTGAGATGTAGTTTCATGAAAACAAATTACATTTTGACTGTAGTCAAATTTAGGTGAGATTTTCCTAAATTAGCTCACCTAACTTTCCTAGATTTACTCTTCCTTCTCTTTTATAAACATGACGGATTTCCACTGTAATAAGGGCCTTTAGTTTTTGCAATGAAGTGTTGCTCAATTTGCAAAAAAATTGTGAAACTTTGTGTTCATGTTTGGTGGATCTAAGTTTGATCAATAAAGGAAGAAATTGCATACTAGACTTTGCATTGGATCGATTGTCTCTTGAATTTGATTGAGATTGGTGATGATTAGTTTATGAAATCTGAAAGATTTCAAGTGATTCTTGTGGACTTTGTGTCACATTTCTAACTTGAATTTGTGTTTATGTTTTAATGTTTTGGTTGAAAGAGCTACAAGAATTCAACCTTGTAATCTCTCATGTTGTTCGAATGAATTTATACATCTAAGAAGACTTTGTGCTTCTAATGCGACAAACTATATTGTTCTCATAGATCTATAGTTGAAAAGACTACAAAACAACTTTGCACCTTCTTGAGCCTTACTTGCTTCCATCTTTCTTTTGTTATAATCTTATCTAATACCTCTAAGTTGTCCTTTGCCAAGATAGGGAATCAGTTGTACTAATTTTGGTAAGTTTCTAGTACTTTGAATTAAGAACATTTTCAATTGTGAAGCATTATACACATCTTGTTTGAAAAAAGAGAGAATGATGAATGCAACACGCACCTCCCACTTTGTAAATACTATAAATATTTTGTAAATACTCTAGCTAGTTTCTAATTGTAAGTGTAGACACGTGAAATTGGCATTAGGCATCAAGTTCACATTCATGCACTCGTAAAGTTAATCACGTTCATTAAATCCATTCATTAGGAAAATCAAGTTCATTTAATCTCTAAGGATTATCTGCTTAAATTGAATAAATTAACTTTATTTAATTTAAGCCTATCATCAACCATTTAATTAAATAATCCAAACTCTATTTAATTAAAATCCAAATGCATATTCAACACTATCCTTGCATTGTTGTGCATCCTCAACAATGTTATCATCATCAGTCTTGATCAAATCATCATCAATCCATCATCATCTTGGGGATATCTTTCCCAATCCTTGTGTTGCTTAACACTATCTTTGCATTGTTGTGAACCCTCAACAATGTTACCATCATCAATCCTAATCAATCTTAATCAATCCAATCATTGCATTGTTGTGTATCCTCAACAATTTTATAATCATAATTAATTCATCAATCAGATCAATCAACCCTAGCTTGGTTTTCAACAAAATCCCAAACAGAGAATTGATATCATCACACATATCAATATCCAAATCGTCGAAATTATGCAAAAATCGAGAAACATCAGAAAATCAAAAAATCCAAAAACATTCAAAACATATCAAAATCCAAAAACATTCAAAAAACATCAAAAAGTCAAAAACATTCCAAAAACATTCAAAAAGCATCAAAATCCAAAAACATTAAAAAAAACATCAAAATCCAAAACATTCAAAAAACAAAATTCCAAAACATCCATAAAATCTCAGAAAACTCCAAAACATTCGAAAAATCAAAAATTAAAACATTTGAAAAATATCAAAAACACCAAAAAAATCCTCAAAACATTCCAAAAACTTCAAAAACATCCAAATATTTGAAAAAATACATCTGTCCCATTTCACTTTCACCCACAATAATCAATCATTCATAATAAACTGATCATCACCTTCATCCTTTGGAAAAACAAATAGAAACAATCACAACATTCAACAAAATCAATCTTCAATTATAAAATCAAAATTGAAACAACAAACAATTAAAACAAAATCAAACTCTTGATCATTCACAAACATGTCAGTCGACCTAATATCAGTAGCCTATGAATCAACTTATCAACCATCATCATCCTCCACAATGCATGTCCTAGGATATATTGTTCTGACAATGGGAATAATTTTGGATATCACTTGGATTCTTATCCTATCAAAACACATCCCTTTGGCTAGAGATATGAAGAACATTGGCTTGTTTGTGTACTTGATCTTTTCTTTTGATTTATCTTATTGCACTTATTCCAAGGACCTCTCGATGATATCCGAATGAAGGATTTAGAGAGATAGGAATGTGGCAACGACCATTATATTTTGTTGTGTTTGTTGGATGTTCTTGTAAAATAACTCGGCGAATACTTGCTTTGTTAGGTACATCCTAGCAATATTTTTGTATGTCAAGTGTGAACAAGAATACTCCTATCTGTTTGTCGAGTAAAAGTCCATCGCACTAGGTACAATGCCATTCTGGTTCTTTATACCTTGATGCATCGTATCTACATGTGTAATCAAACATAAGGTAAGTAGCCCTTTTAAAATCCCAATCCTTGATAAGCAAATCATCATCATCTATCATCATCATCATCTCTAATAAAGTCTCGTCAGATCATGGAATTTTTGGATCCTCTATTTCTTGTTTTCGTGCTAACATAACATCACCAATGCATCCATCTTGCATTGATCCTGCATCCATAAACTATCAGCATACCACATATCATTCATATCGTACATAATAGGAAACATCGATCATTTTACATGCATTGCATTTGCATCATCATCATAATATAGATCTATTAGTCTAAGCATCTGCATAAATCATACATTTGCATAAAACATCCATTCATAATCATAGCATAACACATCATTCATCTCATCCATCTCACATCATATCATCATTTAAGTTGTTTAGGATAATATAGATTTGTTATTCTAAGCATCTTTAAATCATCTCATTTTCATCATCATCCATAACCATCCATTTTGAACCTCTTTATCGCTAGATCGACCCTCAAATTGAATATTTTCACTCAAAGATCTCGAGGGGGCAATGTACTAGTGTACTTCTTTTCGCTGGGGCATCCAAAAAATTAAAAAAAAATTGAATTTTGATCATGACAAGTTTATTCTTTGAACCAACACAACAAGTACATTGCTTCAAAGAGGGGAAAAATGTAGACACGTAAAATTGGCATTAGGCACCAAGTTCACATTCATCCACTCATAAAGTTAATCACGTTCATTAAATTCATTGATTAGGAAAATCAGGTTCATTTAATCTCTAAGGATTATCCGCTTAAATTGAATAAATTAACTTTATTTAATTTAAGCCTATCATCAACCTTTTAATTAAATAAGCCAAACTTTATTTAATTAAAATCCAAATGCATATTCCATCCCTCTTTGATTTAAATAAATCAAAATATTTGAGTCAAATTGGTCAAACTCACCTAATCATCATTAAGCTAATCTAATCCTAATTAGCCTAACCTAACTACCCATCACATCCTCTAGATAATCCCTCTTGCACAAATAAATCAATTTATTGATTTATTAAATTCCTTATTTTCCATCAACATGGCATCTTTGAGGAATATTCCCTCAAGTTTGAATTAAAAAACAAGTGGACATGTACATCCAACAAGTCATTTATGAGCTCTTACATGGCTCTTACATGTCCCTTGCACAAGTCAAACTCACATTTACTCTCAAATTCAAATTTGAATTTACCCCTCTTGTGCACATTTCCCAAATCTTGCGCATGCATCAACCACTCACAAGTTGACAAGTGGCCTCTTTTCATTGGTCTATTTTTAGTCCCACATTCATCCATTTGGCCAATGTCTTATCAAGAAAATCTATAAATGAAAGCTTCATCTTTTATCAAATCCTCCACAACCTCCACAACCTCCACAATCTCCACAATCTTTATGCAAGGTCATTCTCTTAAACTAAGAACTGATTTTGTCCATTTATCATCTTAGCATTCCATATCATTTTTCATAGCATTTTCATCATGGAGCTTAAGCAAGGATTGGGAAAGGGATTCTTTCCATAGAAGCACCAATCCACTATAAGATGCTGGTTTGATTATTAGAATGATGTTTTCTATGTTTTTCTTGCTTCTTTTGCATTATTCTTGTGATTAGATGAATCTTATAGAGAATCTTTTGTTTGCTTTGGTTTACTAACAATGCTAAGGGCTTTTGTTTTTGAGCTAATGCAGGTTTAAGGTTCTATAGTAAGAATGGAGCCTCCCTTTGTTGAGAGGAGAGATTGAATCTCACATAGATGTGGCTTAAGTTCTAGTTGTGTAATCTATTGAAAAATTTGATTACATAATTTTCACCCAACAATTTTTTGGTGACTCCGCTGGGGACACGATACACATTTGAAAGCCTCACGGTTTCTTTTGAAGTATACCCATGTCCTTTTTCAATGTAATTTATTTTCTTGTAATTTTTTTAAGCTTTCACCAAAGACATGTAAATGGCTATTCAAGGTCCTTGGGGAAATGCTTTTGGTCTATTGAGTCTAGCTCTACCCCTACATGCTCTTCCTGAAGGCTCACAAAACAACTTTCCCAAGTGTTTTGGTGATGGAAAACATCCTGATGAACACATTGGTGCTTTCTACATTACTTGTGGAGTTCATGGTGTTGAATATGAAGATGTACCTGTAAGGTTGTTTGTGTAGGCTCTCCAAGGTGTCACTGCAGATTGGTTTTATCATCTGGCACCATGTACCATCACAAACTAGGAAACTCTCATAGCCAAGTTTGAAGGAAGGTTCAAACCTTCTGAAGATGCTCATGCTTTGTTGGTTTAGCTCACCCAATTGAAGAAAGAACCTCACATGCCTATGCATGAGTTCATTGCTAACTTTAACAAGTTGACACGAAGAATTCCAACTATTTCTCAACCTACAGCTAAGAATTTGAAATTTTTCTTTGTAAATGCTCAAGTGCCCGAGGTTGGTTTCCTATTGAGAAGAGCAACCCTAGATACTCTTGCAATTGTACTGACCTTGGGGACAAAAATTGAAGATGATCTCATTCTTGCTAGGCAAATAAAAATTGAATCAAATGAATCTAAAGAAAGCCCTTCTTTGGAGTTATTTTCTTCCATCACAAGGATGGATCCTATGGTGCAAAAGTTGGTAAATGAGCTACTTGTCCTCAAAAAGTAGCTACCTCATAATTTTACTATTGGGAATCAACACAAGTTATCTTCACCTTCGAAGAGGCTTGCTCTTGAGGCACTATTAGTAAAAGCAGTAGCAAAGCATCCTAACTCCAATATAAGTGATCTTGCTATTCTCTTCCAGGAAAAGGAAATAGACATAGCTAGCGACTCCCATTTATGGTTTATGCAGTCTCAGAAAGCCATTGATGAAAAGCATAAAGATGAAAGTCATTTTTCTGAAGTTCAAGTGAATGAAGACGATCTTAGTCAAGTTGAAAAGAATGCATCTATGTTTCGAGGTCATGAACTTGAGCATGTGTTACATAAAAGAATTTCCCAAAGGCATGATGAGGATCTTCTTATAAATAATTCAGATTTTCCCAAATCTGTAGATGGTGAAAATCATATTGAGGTATGCAGTGCAGTCATATCTTCATCTAAATCACATAAAGGAGATCATTGTGATCAACATGAGGTTTCCATGGTTGATGAATCAATTATTCAAGTAACAACTAATGCGTGGGAGCAGTTTGGATTCATGATTCATTTTAGAGTAGCAGTATATCTGATATATTATTAGAGGTAGTTGAACCTGCTCATCTCTTTCATAAAGTAATGCCTCAACTTCATCTACATGTAGCTGCTAATGATCATGGAAGGAATTGCAAGCTATTAAAGAAAGGAAACTATTTTTTTGAACCTGTGAATAGTTTCATTTGAGAAGGTTTCATTGATGGCTAGTTTTAATTAGGTAGGTTTTTTCCTTTTCAATAAGTGCATTTGCATAGGTTTGCGATTTGTTTAGTAGATTTTTTTTGTCATCGTCACCTGACTCCAAACCTAATGGATGGAAAAAGGCACTTGAATTCTGGAGTTCTTCTCCCTTCATTTGTTTCAAAGAGCTGTTGAAGGAAGATTCCTAGTAGGAGCCAGCTGTTCTCGTGAAATATAGTAGTGATTCTTCCATGGATAACCCCCTACGAAACTTGTTTGTTTCGTAGGTTCATGAAGTTTAAGCACACACAACAAGGAAATTTTCAATCCACCTCGAAGTGTGTTCCAAAGCTTCAAATATTCAATTTGAGCATTCCCATATGTTCGCCTCGTGAAGACCTTTGAAACGAGTACCTTTGCGAGCTCTCACTGTTGATACTTAGCAAAATTGGGAAAAGTGTAGCTGTCTTGAAAAACTGCACTCCAACTCTTTTTCAAAAAATGACTAAGTGTCAAAAGTGCAAGGGCGCCAAAAATCAGCACACCTGCACTTAAGTGATTTTCTTTTGAGTGCAATGGCGCTAAATTTTGGCACCCTTGCACTTTTCTTCCAGACTTAGTTTTTCTTGTGTGCAATGGTGTTGATTTTTAGCACCTTTGCACTTTTTCTAGACTTAGTCTTTTTTGTGCAATGGTGTTGATTTTTAGCACCTTTGCACTTTTTCCATACTTAGTCATTTTTTGTGCAATGGTGCTGAATTTTAGCACCTTTGTACTTTTTCCAGAATTAGTCTTTTTTATGCAATGGTGCTGAATTTTAGCACCTTTGCACTTTTCCAGACTTAGTCCTTTTTGTGCAATGGTGTTGATTTTTAGCACCTTTGTAGTTTTTCCAGACTTAGTCTCTTTTTGTGCAATGGTGCTGATTTTTAGCACCTTTGTGCTTTTTCCAGACTTAGTCTTTTTTGTGCAATGGTGCTGATTTTTAGCACCTTTGTGCTTTTTCCAGACATAGTCACTTTTTGTGCAATGGTGCTGAATTTTAGCACCTTTACACTTTTGGCAGTTTTTAACTTAGTCTCTTCAAACTTGCTCTATTTCCATTCCAGACCCCGTGTATTTGCTCACACATTGTTTAACATACCTAGTTGCTCGTTTCATGCTTTCTCAACATCATTTCTCGCTTCACACTTCCCAATGTTACTTTTTCTACTAAAGCCTATTGATTCACCATCCTTGCAATTTCTCTCTAGATCTCGTCAAGTGATCCTGAAGTTAATGTCTTTTGATCATGGTTCTTCCAAATGACACATTCATGCAGGAGAGCAGGAAGAAATATGAAGACTTTTGCGCCCAAGCAAGGAACCATGAAGATTCCTGATCTCTAGTGTTAGACTTTCTGATGTGTCCCTTTGTGCATCTTGTAAATAGTTTTTGACATCTTAAATGTCATTTTGCAAAATGTAATTACACTAATATCTGAGATGTAGTTTCATGAAAACAAATTAAATTTTGACTTTAGTAAAATTTAGGTGAGATTTTCCTAAATTATCTCACCTAAATTTCTTAGATTTACTCTTCCCTCTCTTTTATAAATATGAGGGATTTCTATTGTAATAAGGGCCTTTATTTTTTACAATGAAGTGCTCCTCAATTTGCAACAAATTGTGAAACTTTGTGTTCATGTTTTGTGAATCTAAGTTTGATCAATAAAGGAAGAAATTGCATCCCAAACTTTGCATTGGATCGATTGTCTCTTGAATTTGATTGAGATTGGTGGTGATTAGTTTATTAAATATGAAGGACTTCAAGTGATTCTTGTGCACTTTGGGTCACATTTCTAACTTGAATTTGTGTTTATGTTTTAATGTTTTGGTTGAAATATCTACAAGACTTTGAGCTTGTAATCTCTCATGTTGTTCGAATGAATTGCTACATCTAAGAAGACTTTTTCCTTCTAATGAGACAAACTATATTGTTCTCATAGATCTACAATTGAAAAGACTATGAAATGACTTTGTGCCTTTGTGAGCCTTACTTGTTTCCATCTTTCTTTTTTATAATCTTATCTGATACCTCTAAGCTATGCTTTTCCAAGATAGGGAATCAGTTGTACTACTTTTGGTATGTTTCTAGTACTTTGAATTAAGAACGTTTACAGTTGTGAAGCATTATACACATCTTCTCTGAAAAAAGAGAGAATGATGAATGCAACATGCACCTCCCACTTTGTAAATACTATAATATTTTGTAAATACTCTAGCTAGTTTCTAATTGTAAGAAGGGTGCCTCAACTTGCTGAGAGGAGAGATTGAATCTCACATAGTTGTGGCTGAATTCCTAGTTGTGTAATCTATTGAAAAAATTGATTACATATTTTTCACCCAACACCTATAGACAGAGGTTGTATTTATAGATTCCCGGTAGCACATTTGTGAAGGGGCAACAAAGCAAAGGTCTCAATTTGATCTAAAGGATTGAATGGTGAAAGATGAAGAAGCCTGAGATGATTATTGAGATTGTTTCTCCCCACAAACACTCAGCCAGAGGATAGGAATGATCAAAGGAAGAAGTTTTCCTACAAATTTGTCTCCAATTTATCTCTAAATTTTCCCGTGAAGATTTAAGTTGAATTAATTAGATATCAAATATCTAATTTGGTAGATAGATATGATTAGCTATAGAAATATGTTTTCATATGAATATTTGATTTATTCAAATTAGTCAAAGAAGATATTTAATTTAATAAAACAAACTATAGTAAGTTGTTTGTTAAATTAAGATGGAAGAAATGGATAATTAAATAAAAAAAATGTATGTGAACTTGTTGATTTAATTTAGATAGAGTGATGTGATTAAAATAGGAGAATTTAATAATTAAATAAAATAAATTATTAAATTTGCTTATTTAATTTAGATGAAATAATAGAAGAACTAGAAGTAAATTATATAAATAAATATTTCTATTTATTTAATAGTAGATGAAAATAGAAGGGTTAATTAATATAATAAAGTGTATTTAATTAATTAGATTATCCAGACCATTTTTCGGTGTATGCATTTTGCGCCTCTTTGAAGTGATGTGTTTACGAATAGCTTCAAAGAAAATTTTGTTGTTGCTGCTAGTACTGACAAAAATTTCTTAGTATGCCCCAAGGTGTTGATTTTTGGGTGATGATGGATATATGCCCCCTCGGAAGATAAATCAATGAATGTCCTTTGATTTTTAGGATTTTTTGAATTTTTTTGATTTTTTATGATTTTATGATGATATGACAATTTATCTCCCGATAAAGCATATTGATTCCACCAGTTGATTAAATGTTGCCCTACTTTTCCTCCTTGTGTTTGATGATTTTTTATCCTGTCAGCCTTTGATTTGGTATTAATTGATGACCCTGATAGATTAGAAGATTATTGATCTCATGATAGGTGAGATTCAATGATTGATTGATTGATTGACCTCATGATAGGTGAGGATCAATGATAGATTGATGATTAACTTCACAATAGGTGAGGTTCATTGAAAAATTGATTAATTAACCTCATGATAGGCGAGGATCAATAATAGATTGATGTTTGACCTCATGATAGGTGAGGTTCAATGATAGTCACTCACGATATTTGATCAAAGTCTCACCAGAGTCGATTAGACTGATAGGTTGATTAATTTTTTATTGATTGATAATATTGTTGATTTGTGAATGTTATGATCATAGGAGGATTTTAGAGTTATTCCCAAAGATTTGGGACATGATTATGTATCTAGTGCAAACTAATATAGATATCATCAGTCGATGTGGTTTATCAGCTTTGATTGATATGCCCTACTATAAGATTGATTAATGCACTGAAACTTGATGATGTACACTTATTCAATCAAAAAATTTATTATTGCTCTATCATGTTATTGATTCACCAACCTTGGAAAATATATAATACAAATGTAAAACTAATATGAATGCAATCTAATTTAACCATGCAAATCTACATATGCAAATGTTGTCATCTTAATAGTCCATTTATCATACTTTTATCATCATTGGCCTTTAAAATGTGGAAAGTGAGTACAAGAATCGATGGTATGAGTTAGAAAATGATGACCTAAGTACTACTTTCATGATTTTTGATATTGCAAGTGAACACAAGCATCTAGGTATAATTAAACCAAGACGACCTAAGCATTTCTTTCGTAAACATACAAGAATCTATCATTTTCCTATGTGAATTCAGAATGTCATCAACAATACTTTATAGAACATGTCTCACAACAATTCACACAATAATAATGATCAACTCATAGACAACAGACAAAGAAAATACCATTCTCCTTTGTAGCTTGTCTAGTTCAACACATCATCGAGTTGCTCGAAAGAAATGATAACAAAAATCAAAGTACAACATTTGATCATTCAAGCTGAAGTGACAAAATCATAATTCAAAAGAGTATCATCCATCTACAGTTGTTTGAATTGATTTGATTTTAGCTATTCTAATGTGGATGGTTGATTTCCTAAAATGTTCTGATGTTTGATGTATGTTCAATGTTGATTTTCCCAATGATCATTGTGTTTTTTGTGTTGTCATACTATTGTTTGTCTATTTGGTTAAGCTCAAGTTTATTGCACCCAGCGAGTTCAAGATTTTTCCCCAAAGCTAGGGTCAGACATGACCACTTTGTCAGGATATGTACGTGACGTTTCCCCTTCAATGATAGGTGAAAATGATGGAAAGAGTGAACAATCATGACATGCACCTAATAAATGGAAAAGCTAGTTTAAATCATAAGTAGCAGCTGTTTCCAGGTTTTCACTATGTGTTTTTATTGCACTTTTTCAAATTTTATGATTTTTTTGTCTTTCTCTCTTTTCTATTTTTTTGTATTTTTCTCTTTTTCTTTTTTTTTGTATTTTTTCTTTTTCTGATTTTTCTAATTTTTTTGTATTTTTTATTTTTTTTGGATTTTTCAGGATATTTAAGATGAAATGAGATGATATGACTGATTGAAGGAAAAAGATGCCCCACAATAGGGGTAATACAACCATGGATAAATGATAGATCAAAATGAAAGATTCACTGCAAAACATGTCACACAAGCAACATATCTCTTGTCAAAAGATGATAATGGTTGATTGATTAAGATGCCATGAATGATTAATTCCATAAGGCATGATGATGATAAGTACTTTGGATAACTAATTTCCTCTAATTATGATAATATTGGTGATTTTTTAAGATTGATTGACAAAAGATATGAGGATTGGATAACGTTTTATAACTAGGCTCAAATATGATTTGCATGATAAGATTCAAGGTTGCAAAGGGACATGGTGACATGGATTTTGATAAGCTAGGAGATATGGAATGGAAGAAAGCAAGGATAAAAATAATGAATGGGATGATCAAGATTAAGTAGATAAGATATGAACACAAGGCCCAAGTAATTTGCCCCTATTCCTCACAAGACCAAGGAAAGGAAGAAAGGATGTATTTAGTAAGAATGATGGAATATGGATAAGATGAAAGATATGATATGGAGGATATGGGTAAAGCGTACAGGATAAGGTATATGATGCTCAATAATATCCTTAACCTTGTCAATATCAAAGGTGGAAATGTAAGGAATGAGCATAGAAAGGATAATGACCATGAATGATAAGGTGGATGAAACTTGTCCCTAAGTGTAGAGTGCAAGAGGAATATGGAAGCTAGGTATGGATGATAGGGAGATGGAGGAAGGACTTAAGTATCAAGTTTCACAACCTAATATCCCTCTAATAAACCATGGCAATGGGAATTAGACTCCTAAATGTTGGCAGATTAATGATATGATGGAAGAATCTAAGAACTTATGCAAAAGTTTGAATTATAGGAGAATGATGAGGGATGAATGTTGGATAATGGATAGGAGGTTGGAATTCATGTTGATGGATAGATGGAAAGGATGGAAAGATCAATGTTGGCACACACCTTGAAGGGTGGTGGAGTGATGGAGGAAAAATGGATTTGGAAGGTGATAGTTTATTAGATGGAAAATTGGAGGAAGCTTTTGGATTAGAAAATTTGGATGCCAATTAATATTTTATTGCTTCTATGAGACTTTTAGGAATCCACATGAATTTTGATTTTGATTTTTTCTTTGTGGGACTTTGTGGTGTTTGAATTTTTTTTTTTGATTTGTGGACCTTTGTGGTCTTTGAAAATTTCCTTTTTGCTTTGATGGGCCTTTGTGACCTTTCAAAATTTTCTTTTGATTTATGGACCTTCGTGGTCTTTGATATTTTTTATTTTATGGGCCTTTGTGGCCTTTTAGATTTTTCTTTTGATTTTGGTTCAACCTTTCTTTTATTTTTGCATGTCTCTTCGAGGAGACATGTTGATCCTTTGATACATGTGGAATTTGATATAGAATATTTTGATATTTGGCACCCAAATTGCTTCCAAGAGCAATGGGAGGGTGGATTTAGATGAATGATATGGAGGTATTATGGATGAGTTAATGTGGGTAGAATTTTTAAAGGGCATCAAGGATGTGTGCCCTTTTTTTTTCTTGAGAAATAGTATATGGACCTAGGATAGAGGGAAGGTTTGATGGACTAGGATGAGGACCTAGGATAGATGGAATGTTTGATGAACTAGAATGAGGACCTAGGATAGATGTAAGGTTTGATGAACTAGGAAACTTAGGCATATAATCAAAGCCATGGTGATATGGGTTTCTTTGAACAGAAAGGGGTTCTAGGATACCTTTTTCATGAAGGCATAATCCTTTTCCTTTGTAATTCATACTTTGACACATTTGTTTACCAATTGGATATGTATTGTTTGCAAAACAAGATGTGAGCCCATTTTGGGGAGGATATGATATGGATGAGAGGATAGGTGTTGGAAGTAAACCAAAATGGATAAAGGTAGAGGATCCCAATTTATAGGCATGGGGTTCATGGACAATTTGAATAGGTGTGATAGGCTCTTGACATGGGGATGATGGGGTGTTTTGATCTTGATTTGGAAAAGGATCATGAGGTGTAGGAGAGGAAGTAGTCTACCCTTTATTAAGTATGGAATCATTATGAAGTGGTATGAAAGGCATATCTTTATCATGAGAAGGATAAACATCTTCATGGGATGAAAGGGTGTCCTTGAATGGAAGCATATATTGATCTTGATGAGGAAGGGAATCATGATATTTTGTAGAAAGGATGTCATGATCATCAGTTGGTGAGACATTATTAGATAGGATGGAAGAAATATCATGCTTTTGTGATGCAATAGAATCATGAGATGGTATGTACTAATTAGATGATGTGGAAGAAGAGCTTGGAAGGATACTTGTCTCTTGAGATGGAAGGGAATTATTTTGGATGAAAAGTGAAAGGGGGGGATCATCATAAGATTCTTGAGAAATGGGATCTTGATCAAAGATTGGAAGAATTTGTGGAATTTTCATATCATTGGATGGAGTGGAAAGAATATTTTGACCTTTATGTGTAGGGGAGTCTATGCTAGCATGCTTTGGATTGAGAGATTGACATGAATCATTGGATGTTGAAGATATGATAGAAGAGGATGATTGGATGGAATTGTTAACTTGAGTGAAAGAATCTTAAGGTTTATTTTGGCTTATGGTGGATTGAGATAAATGCATGACATGATAGAATTTCTCAAAATCATTTGTGTTTGAGGACATGGATTTGGGCTTATTGAACTTTTGCAAAAATTCAAAGACATTGAACTTGGATGATGTAGTTTTTGGTGAAGAAGGTCTCATATTCATTGTTTGGCTTCTTTTTGTGGTGTTTATTTGTATGTATTGGAGGTGTTGTTGAAGTTTTTACATCTTCTATGTGAAAGCATTCAATTGATCCTCATCTATTTTAGCCATGGTGGTTTGAGTTTTAATTTTCTTTTATTGGAATTTTAGTCTTCGTAACCTTGTTAAAATGGACATATGAATGCTATTGTTTTCAATAAAATTTTGATCTTAGTTTGGTATAGTGTCAAGGATATTAACTTAATTCAAATAGAATGATAGATTCTATTGATTAGACTAGGTTGATAAGTTTGATTATACAACTTCATTTCTTTGATTTAGGATGATTGATCTTAAAACTTAAATTATTAATAAAATGTGTTTGATTGAGACATTTTTGGATGGTAGATCTTGGTTTGATTTGAAAAGATTCAATTGTAAAGTCTAGTTTATGTAGGTTTAAGACTCTATTTTTATTTAGGAAAGTTTATATTCTGAGAAAAATCTAAATTCTGATGATAAAAGTTTGACAAACACTAAAAAAAGCTCTCTGGATTTTGATTTTCTGGATGCACTATAACAATCTTGTAATGCACTAAAATCCCTGACAGATGTGCTAAAGCTTTATTCTGATGTGCTAAAAGGCTGGTTGAATGCATTGTATTGTTTCGTCTATGTGCTAGAAAATTGGTTGAATGCGCTAGACTATTGCTTCTATGCGCTAGACTGTTACTCTGATGTGCTAAAGTTTGGGTTCAATGTGCTAAAATAGATATTGGTTTCACCAAAAGATAGGGTGTATGCACTGTCAAAAAGGGTATATGCACTAAAATAGAGATTGGTTGTACCAAGATATTAGTAAATTATGGTGACAAACTATGAAGATGTGTTGTAAGATAAGACAAATGCGCTAAAATAGTGTTTGTGTGCGCTATTTGGACAATAGATGCACTAAAATACTTGGTAGATGCACTAAAATAGAGGTGGGTGTGCTAAACTAGAGCTTGTTAGTATGCTCATAGTTTTGTCTATTTTTTCTGGTTTTTCTCAGTAAAATGATTAATTCTAGGATATAATTATTCGACCAAATGAATATTTTAGAGGGACATTTTTTCTTATAAATCTTGGAGTTTGATGATCTAATTAGATGATACCTTTGAAAATAACTTCACACACAAAAGCTAGATTGTAAATAGTTGTTTTAGATTCTATGTATTAAACATGTAGTGAGTGTTCTAGAATCAAGTCTAATTCTTTCAATTTCCATAGGTTTGACACAAATAAAGACATTTCAAGGACTTTTCTAATTGTCAAGTAGGTCACTTAGAATATCACAACCCATAGCTTGCAACTATGTCAGCTCGCACAACCTTGTCACCCCCTAGAGGGTGCCCATGTTTTTTCCTTTCCCAATTCTTAACCAAAGTTGAATCCTCCACTTTTGGCTAGGGTCTCTGATAGTTATATGGTGAGTGTCTTGGGGGTAGATTCTTCCCTCCCCTTGCACCGTGATATAAAAAGTGTTCAAAAAATGACAAAGTTGGATTCTAAACTAAATTTCATAGATAGGGTATTTGTTTGGAGCGACAAATGATAAACTCCCTCAGGAGACCTCTCAATCTTTAGAACAAAGATTTTGGGGATGGTTATCTTGCAAACTTCCATTGAATCGTTGGTTTCCCCAAATTCACTTTTGATTAAAGTGGGTTCGAAAACCTAGCTTTGGTTTTTCCCACTTAGATCATTCTCGTAGGGTGAGTACTTTTTCCAACTACGATAGGCATTCTAAAGGATTTAATAAAGAAGGATAGAAAGTCTAGCATTCTGATCACCTAGTTAAGGGGAGAGCATAAGCCTATTGCTTTCGAAATAGAGAAAACATGGGGTTCAAACTAATTGATTACTTAATCTAGATTCAACCAAAGGAAAAACAATAATCAAATTAAAATCCCTATAGACATTATTAGTAATTTGCAAGTTTTTGTCTTTGACCATTGTAAGTTTTTCTCACAATTGTCTTTAACTAGCGTGTTTTGTACCTGTAACCAAGAAAATAGTTATTAGTCCTTGAATTTTTAAAATTTTGTAAAAATACTCAGATGTGCCACAATAGTTATCAAATGTGCTAACACAGAATGTAAAAGTGCTAAAATAGAAGTTAGATGCGCTACAAAATTTGATAAAAGTGCTAAAATAAAGGGTCAAAGCACTAAAATAAAACTCCTTGATTGACAAAAAAAAAGTTGGATGCATCATAATAGGGGTTGTACGCGCTAGAGTATTTTGTGGATGCACCATAACAATGCTTGAATGTGCTAAAGTATCTATTGTATGCATTGCAAAAACTCTCGATCGCACTAAAATAAAACATGTCAAAAGCCTACAAGCATACTTTTCAAAAAAAGATGTTAAAATGGGGTTTTTGGGCCCCAATTTAATGTATGAGTAAAATATATGTAAATGATAATCAACACAATCAATAAGACATTATATCAATAGATCTAACTTAAAGATTAATCTAATTTAAGTAAGAATCTACTGGAAGCGTCATATTGTTCTCTATCTCCAAAGATTTATTAAATCACGGGGCTCTCAAAATTTGTAAGCACTATGACTGTTCAAATGCCAATCTAGAGAATGAGAATGATAAGCTATGTGATGTAAAAGCTATGATATTAATTGTCGATAATGAAAGCTATATGTTGTGATATGATAATGGAAGCTATATTAAGATGCAATCTATGATAAAAGACATGATTATAAACTAAATGATATGTTATTTTCTAAAATGCTTGATTTCTCAAGTGATATTTCTGTAGAGTAAGTTTGCACAAAGTTGGGATCCTTTTCTTGTAGATAGAGGTTGTATTTATAGATTCCCGACAACACATTTTTGAAGGGCCAGCAAAGAAAAGGTCTCGATTTGATCTGAAGGATTGAATGGTGAAAGATGAAGAAGCCTAAGATGATTATGGAGATTGTTCCTCCCAACAAAAATACTCAGCCAGAGGATAGGAATGATCAATGGAAGAAGATGAATTTTTCCTGCAAATTTCTCTACAATTTGTCTCCAAATTTTCCCTTGAAGATTTGAGTTGAATTAATTAGATATAAAATATCTAATTTGGTAGGTAGATATGATTAGCTATAGAAATATGTTTTCATTTTGAATATTTGATTTATTCAAATTAGTAAAAGAAGATATTTAGTTTAATAAAACAAACTATAGTAAGTTGTTTATTAAATTAAGATGGAAGAAATGGAGAATTAAATAAAACAAATGTATGTGAACTTGTTTATTTAATTTAGATAGAATGATGTGATTAAAACAAGAGAATTTAATAATTAAATAAAACAAAATATTAAATTTTCTTATTTAATTTAGATGAAATAATAGAAGAATTAGAAGTGAAATATATAATAAATATTTCTATTTATTTAATAGTAGATGAAAATAGAAGGGTTAATTAATCAAATAAAGCATGCATATTTAATTAATTATATTATCCAGACCTTTTTTAGGTGTATACAATGATAATAGATATTTGATATTGGTGGGATTTCATTCTCATAAGACAATTTTATGGTTTAGGATTCATCCTATGTGAAGTTGTTTGTAACAAGGTTGTATTAGGGTTCAAAGGTCACAATTAAGACATCAATAAGTTTTTGTAGCAACAACAATGTTGTAAAGAGTGAGGAAAAACCTTTGAATTAATGTAGTAGATATTTATTTTAATAATTATGATAGAATGTAAAGAAGAGACAATTCTAAAACATGCCTAAAGTTTCATTTAGAATGAAATGATATATTATTTGATTAAATATTTGTTCTAAACATGGGATTTATGATTGTGAAGGTTCAACAAAACCATAGGAAGTTTTTTAAAACATAAAAGGATGCAACCCTATTGTGAATTGTAGAAATGTGTTCCATTTTTTAAAATTTGGCCTTTATTTTTTCTTCACTTGAAATATTTAAAAGGGAAAAACATAAAGAAAATCCAAAATATGAGGGGTTGAAGAACTACACCCTAACCAAAAAAGAGAATTTGAAAGTTTCTTTTAATGATTTCTAGTTAAAACATAAGATTTTATCTTTTAGATATTCAAGTGGGTCCCTCCCTTAACTCCTTTAAATAGGCTGGAAACGGGATACAAAATAGAGTAAAGGTTCTTAGGCTCTATTTTTGGTTATATGGAAATACATTGAATATTTTAGATAATATTTTTGTTAGTTGATAGGTTGCATATAATGTGAGATTTGAGCCTAAACCAAGTCTCACACTTGCAAACAACTATTGAGTTATTGGAAAACAAACGTCAACTATCATTTAATGATAAATCAATTGTTTAATGGTACAAGCCTCCAAAGTATCACGTGAAAGCCTCTAAAATATGACTTATCATGTAAAATCTAGATAAATATTGATTTTCCAATTGGATGGGAACATTATATTTTCATTTGTAATGTTTCTTTTTCCAATTTGATGAGTTTTCTTTTCTTCATTTGCATTTATTTATTCTTTTAAATTTGCATATAGATAATTCAAAAATTAAATAATACCTAATTTATTTAAGGAAAAATCTAAATTTGTCAAGTTTAATTTTATTCCATTATTTAGAATTTATTATTAATTGTTTAATCCTCATACTTTAGCATATTAGCATACATATAATTTCTATTAATGTATTCCTTGAACCACATTTAGATAATGTTAGTTTTAAGTTTAACTTAGGTTAATTACTTGGGTAGTCTTTTCTCGTATCGGGTAGCTTTTCACCTATCACTTTTTTCATGATTTTAAAAGACATGTATAGTATGTAATTTAACTTTCATTTTTTAATATCATTTTTGATATTTAGAAGAATAACCTTTGTGTTTCTCTCATGTATTGTGAGGGTGATTTGTTGTTGTAGGTTGAGGATCCTAGGAAGGAGTTGTTATCTCCTACATGGTATTAGAGCTCCTCCTCCTGCTCGCCTTCCTGGAGAGTTTCTACCAAGGACATCTGGCCAATTTTTTCTTGCAAAAGGTTTTTCGACATTTGAAATTTATTAAACTTTAAAGCTACTTAATTTTGATGTTTCCTATTGAGGAGAGGGCCAATTTTTTCTATGTGACAATGGTTGTGAGTGGGGGCCTGATTCAACATTTTCTAGGGTAAATTTGAATTCACCAATCATGGCATTCAAATTAGATTCTTAAGGTGCATTTCTAGAAGATTAGGGCAGATTTCATTTTATCTTAGTTTGGAAGACAACAAGCAATTTTCTTGATTGTAGGCCTCATTGTTTCTACTTTGACACTACCCCATGAGAGTATTGTCATGTTTTTACATGATTGATGTTGCTCTTTTGGCGTAGACAATAGGTGATTTGTAAAGTCCTCTATTTCATCAGATTCAACAAGGTGATCAAGGAGCAAGGTTTAGACCATGTTGGGTGGTGTTTCCAACTACTCTTCAGAGTATGATGTCTGGGTGTGAAGATTAACCTGTAATCATTGTTGGTCGAGTTTTCTAGTTTGGGAGTACAACATTTGTAATCAAACTTTATAATTTATAAAATTTCCCCTAAATATTTAGGGTTTCAATACTACACAGCTAAAGATGAAGTGGGCCCAAGGTTTCTCGAAGTTGTTTTGAATGCGAAAAATTATCCCACATTGGTGAGATATTGGTCATAAACAACCATTTTATTGCCCATCTCTCTCATTGTTGCATGAGTTAAGGCTCCTAGTGGTTTTGGTTATCTCTTTCTTGTAAGAATCAAATTGTTTTTTCTAGTGAGGATCATGGGTGACTTGCAGAGGTGGTTAATTTTTTTCTCAATTTTTGTCTAAGATTTAAGTACATATTGAGTTCTTTTTAATTCTTGAGTGATATTTTTTGGATGTTGGAAAAATAAATCTCAAGAAACTGCATTGGTTGATATTTTTGGAGATTTTAGTTTGGTGTATTTTGCTTGTTTTTGGTGTAAATTTTTGTCATGGCTACTCTTGATTCAGTTAAAATTTTAACCCCCCAAAACTACCATACCTAGAAGATTAAAATGTGTAGGTTGCTCCATTCTAAGGGTTTTTGGTCCACACTAAGTGATAACCAACCCGCTTTTACCAGGGAGTATGAAATCTTTGCTCATAGAAACAAGTGTGATGAAGCTATGGGTCTAATATCTATACATGTTTCTGATAGTATTCTTTTCTATATTAAGGAGTGTAATACACCCAAGGAGGTATTGGATGAGTTACAAAAATTGTTTGGTTAGTTCAGTGAGTTCTATGCTTTGCAACTAGAGGAAAAATTAACATCTCTTCCCCTGATGCATTTCCTTTCATTAAGGATTTCCTAGTCAAGTTCAAATCTATGAGAGGTCTCATAATTGGCGGGATGTGGGAAGGGTAAAACTGATAAAGAGTCCATTTATTTTATTTTATCTAAGCTGAGAGGTCCATTTGTATTTTTTTCTTCTACCTTATAATCCACCATGGATGCTTTGACCAATGCATTCCAAATGTCTTCTTTTAAGACATTCTATGACCATTTGATGAGGGAGCAAGCCAAACTTTCCCAATTAGAGGGGTCTCTATGAATCATGCATTAGTTGCACAAGCCTCTCAAAGTAAGGGGAAAGAAGAAACCTAATGATAAGATAGAGTCTAATGAGTCCTCCACTTCTTCAAAAGAGGATAAACCTAAGAAGGAGAAGTTCAGTTGTGTGTATTGGAAAAATAATGGTCATGATGAACACCTACTACTATATAAATAAGATTGATGAGCTTTCACATCTTCTTCAGAAGAACAATATTCCACTACCCTCATCTACAACTCCTTCTACAACCTCTCCATCTACGTCACCTTCACCTTCATCCTATCCTACATAGTCAGGGAATGCAGGATTTGAAAGTGGTAAAGAAGATAAAATTTGCATGGGTAAAGGACATGCATTGATAACTTCTATAGTTCATTTTGGTCATGATAGATGGTTTTTGGATTTAGGAGCATCTCATCACAATGGTTTTACTCCCTAGATCCTTTTTCAGGTCTTCATCTTAGTGATACTTCTAAGATTTTGTTGGGAGATAGTAAGCTTTTGGATGTTGCAGGGATAGGAAATTTTGAGATTGGTGATGATATATTTAGAGATGTACTATGTATTCTTGATTTGCACACAAATTTATTTTCCATCTATTAGATTACTCATGTTGAGGTACCTAAGACTATAGAGTTCACTGCAGATTCTATTTTCATTAGAGAGGTTGATACTAGAAAAGTCATCATTGTTGGTGAAGCCGATCATGAGTCTCACCTCTATGCCTTTCCTCATTTTGTTGATGATGATGATTATGAGCCTTGCACCCCTCTTGCTAGTTTTGATAGCAATTCCTTGGGAGAGATTGGTCATTTGAAATTTGGAGTTCTTCATAACTATGTTGATTCATCTCATGTTGCTTCAAAGGTTTATTCTTTAGCATAGAAGAATGTTTTTTATGCTTTCGAGATCATTCTTTGTGGGATAGTCACTTGGTAGGTCTTACAAAGCCATTTTTTAAATCTCACATTTCTTATTTGGATGTTGCATTTGAGGGTATATCCCTTCTTTTTTATGAAAGTATCTGCACTACGACACACCATTTATGCCTTTGGAGATTGTTGCTCTAGAGTTTCCACATGGACTTGTTGATCCACCATCTTTAGTTGAGGTTGCACCTAATCATGATGTGACATTTGGTTACATGGAGGCACCTCGATAGTTTTTAGAGGCATCTTTCATGTTGATTCTTCCTCTCCCTTCTCTTGTTTCAAAGTTTGAGTATATCTTGCATTAGTGGTTGCTTCTCCCTAAAGGGAGGCATGTTATTTACAAACATGGTATATTCTTTAGACTTCTAGGATCAACACATGAGTTTCATCATCATGGGTGAGATATTCAACATTTATACTCTTTTATAAGGGGGGTCTACATAGTCTCTCTTTTTGTATTTTGTTGATATCAGTGATGGGAATTGTCCTTGGGGGGTCTTGTGAAGTCCTCCTCTCACTTTTCCAACTTTCATTTTTTTAGTTTTTTTTCTTTCTTTTGGAGAGGATTTCTCTCCCATAAGGGTTTTCACCTTTTCTCTAGTTGTGAGAGATTGCATTGCTTGCTAGCTATACATGGGTACCTAACATGGTCTTGTAGATGAGATCCATCTAAGTGCATTTCATTTTTGCATAATAATTCTCCCTAAGTTTGTACTTAAGGGGGGTGTTAGTGTTAGGTTTAACTTAGGTTAATTACTTGGTTGGTTTTTTCCTGTATTAGGTAGTTTTTCACCCGTCATTTTTTTCATTCCTTTAAAAGGCTTGTATAGTATATAATTTAGCATCTCATTTCTTAATATCATTCTTGATATTTGGTAGAATAACCTTTGTGTTTCATGTATTGTGAGGGTGGTTTGATGTTACAAATTGAGGATCCTAGGAAGGCACTAATATCTCCTATAGCTACAAGTACTAGTACATAATTATTAAAGGTTTTAAACTTGTTTGTTTACTCTTTTATTGGTAAATTTTTGAAGAGTGATATCTTTTACCTATGAAGGATTTTCTCAATAAATTTAGTTTTGAAATTTATAGTTTTTAAAATTGATATTGTGGGGTAGATGAAAATGGATTTTACACTTTCTAATATATTTTTACATGTATAAATAAATGTGAAAGTGTTGGAATGTGTTTTAATATTTTAATATTTCTATAGTGTTTTTTGTTAGGTTCTTAAACTACAGTTGCTTTGTTAACTTGTAGAAAACTAGATTTAGAGTTGATCAAGTTTTTGAGTAGTATAAAACTTATATCATGTTAGTCTTTATTTTTCTCTATTTTATATGATTAATAATGTAATGTTAAACCTATATATTACATTGTTTGAGCCATATAGGTTGTATAGTTATGTGGGTTGTTTATACTTGCATTTAATGTTAAAATAATATAACGATGTCCAATGTAATTTTTTTTGGGTCAAAATATGGTATAGGAAAATGTACATGCATTTTAAGCTCTATTTATGAATTTTTAGCTCTCTAAATTAAATATGCACTTTTGACATTTCAAAACTTGCACAACTTCATGAACACGTAGGTTGGTAGTGGTAGTCATTACTTGAGGCCTAATATTTGTACTAATTCTAACAAATTTGACATTTATTAAATGATAAGAGAGAAAATGATAAATTTTGACTTGCATATAATCATATATTCTATGAGTTCATCTAGTAAGCTAGATAATCCCCATTGTTACATCATGCTTCATCAAAAATGATATTTTGGATGAAAGCCTCATCTGATTGTATACGGAATTATATTTCATTGTCTTGAGTTGGCTTAACCTCACATTTAAACATGGCCATTTTTTATGCCCATATGTGCTCATTATTTGAAAGGCATACTTTTGTAGCCATGAATTTTTTGTAGGATCAATTTACTCCATGCAATCCTAACAACAAGTTTTAGTGTAAACATTGATAATAAATTTAAATAAAAATTTAAACAATTGACATATAGACTAATAAAAGCACAATAAAACCTATTATTATATATTATAATTTATATAATGTAAATGTGAGTACAAATCTGTAAAAAAGCTTAAACCTTAACAAACATTAGCATGGGTTAGTTTAAACGAAGCAAATAAAATGCTCCTATCAAATATCTAAACATGGTGCATATGTAAACAAGGAAACAACATAATCAAAGTAAATAAATGTAAGTATATATAAGCATGTTCATACCTATCCCATAGTATAAGTGGTTCTCCTTTGATAAGCTTCCAATGATATAAGCTTCCCACCTCCTTGATAAGCTTCCAACAATGAACACGGTATAATGAAGATACTAAAATGAAATGTGCCTATAGTGAGAATACTAAGATTGTGGATGGATTGTGGATGGATTGTGGAGTAGAAGTTGCTTCTATTTATAGATTGAAGAGTTGAAGAATGGAGATATGGGAGGAATGTGGGATTAAATAAGAGCCAATGATATTGTGACAGTTGTCACAAGGCTCATGGAGAAAGGTGGAGCACATTTTGGAGAATGTGCATGATTAATGCATATACTTGAGGATTTGAGAGGTGTAAGAAAGATTAATGCATTTGTAAGAGACATTAAATGAATATGGTTGAGATGTTTTGGAGGGAAATATTTTGGGAAAGAAAGTAAAATAAGTGGAGTAATTGAAGGAATATTCCCTTAGAATATGCCTTGGTGAGTTAAAATAAGGTATGTAGTTAATTAAAAGAATTGATTTTCATGTGCAAGTGGTGGGTTATTCAAGGGTTAAGGTTTGACCCAAGTTGAGTCAAAAGCTCGAGGATGGGTAATAATGGTTAGGGGTTAGTTAATTCAAATTAATTAACTTCGAGGAATTTTAGGGGATTTGACATTTGATTTAATTAAAAACACAAACCCCAAAGGACAACTAAAAATGCAACAATTTTTTTTTTGAAATCATTAAGAATAACACTAAGTTTACTTATGCAACTAACATAGCTAATGATTACATGTTAAACATCTAAGTCCCTTGGGGTACATGAGGTGACATTACGTAATCTATCCCATAATAAAGTTGTTAAAAGTAATTACCAATTCTACTAACGTAACTCATTCATTCACATGTCTTCATTTAAACATTTATTAAAGATTAGAAATAAGAAAAGAATGAACCATATAGAAACCATACATGTATTCATAACAAATTGTTCTTGGAAATATAAAGAACATATTTTCTCAGATATAACACAGCATTAGCAATATTAACAGTTATGATTCAAGAATGAATTAGATAATATGATTATACATTACATAAGTCTACAGATACATCTCATTGAGAAATTACTCAAGATTACATCATAAGTCTACCCAATCACATGGGACAATAAAAAATCAATACACAGTTTAGTAGAAGTACAAGTATACATCTAGAAACATATAAACTTTAGATCAAGTTATCTCTGCAAAACTCTGCATTGAAAGGTACAACTACAAAATAGGGACCCAACAAGGTGTGTAGCACATTCCACCCGACCACCCCCATGCTAGGAGTAAATAAGAAAGGGTCCTCAACCAAGAACATCCAAACAAATACACAAGACTAAACTCCAAGCCTGGAAATCTAAAACATACATAAAGAGAAACATAACATCAAAAGACCACTTCCAAAACATATCAATAGACCACTTCCAGAGGTTAGCAATAAAAACAACTCAAGGGAATACTAGAGGAGAGTGTCATCGCATTGTCCTACATGGGTTATCCTAACTACCTTTCCTAGGTGTCGGCCCCCATATATGGTTATCCTGATAGCCTCTCTAAGCGTTGGCCCCATAGGGTGACTCATGCAAAACTGTTAACCTCTCGTGGAGATGAGGGAATGATCTTTCCAACCATAGCCTTCTCAGCCCACCTTTAGTCTACGAAAGCACTAATAGGTAGATGAGGTATCCACAATTATCTTGTTAATGTTTAACTATCCACCCCCTTATTAATTAATTAGGTTATCAGTTATTACTCAAACTCTAATGTGGGTTATCCCGATAGCCCCTTTGTGTGTCGACACCCACATAGAGCCACTCTCCCTAGAAACCCAAAACATAACAACAAATTTGAAGGGGTTGTACCCACAAGTCTCTAAAACACAAAATAGAACAACTGCAAGGAAAAACCATCTCACCCAAAGTCATATGAATCAACTCCCATAAGAAGAACGGTACAACCCAAAGTAAACTTAAGATCACAACTATAGTCCAAATAGAGACAAATATCAAATTCAAAGGTCACATAATAAACCACCATTTTCTCATGCCTCTAGAAGTTCCTAACAAGCAACTTATGCTCTAATAGGAGATTATGCTAATTTAAGGGTTTTTCCCACAAAACTATAATCCAATCAAGCAAACACCATACTTGACTCAACAATAATTCGACAACACAATTTTGTCAAAGAAAATAAATAATCGATTCAACCATAAAAATTTATCTTGATTTAATAAATAATGTTTATATTTCCAATTAAAGTAATCACCTCATAAAATCAACTTGCTATATAATCCATCTTCCAACTTTTCACAACATCAACATATATAAAATATATTTTCATATTTATATATATATATATATAAGTGTGTATATACACATGATTATGTGTATACATATATATGAACAAAATCATACAATATAATTAACATGATAAAATTTAATCATATATTTACTGTATATTTCACATCCATATACTCAAATCTATATATATACATATATATTAATATATATACATATATTTATAAAATATATATCTATTATAATTCAAATTAAATAAAATTTAAATTAAACAAGTTTTGAATTTTAATAAATTAAATATATTTCAAAAGAGTAATTTTCATGCGCAGGCTTTATGCCTGTGTGGGCACTGCCCACAACCATCCCCCATTTGGGGAGGTCACTCTTGTGAAGAGTAGCGCCCCCCCTATGGGGAGTGGTGGTGCTGGGGGTAGCCTCCAATCTCATTTAAGATTTTTTTTTATGAGGCTCTTTGATTTTACTATAAAATTTTCTACAAAGGAAACAAAATAATCACGGAAAAACTTCAAAAGCTGAGAACAAAGTTTTTCTACAGATGAACTTTTAACAAACTTTTACACTCAGAAGCTATCAAAAAACATTTCTACAGAGGGTTATAACTAATTCACTAAAATTTCCTCTTATATAGACAATTTCAAGCAATCTTTTCAAAACAAGAAAAAAATTAAAATAAATAGTAAGGGAACCTGTTTTCCTGAAGCTTGAAAGAACAAGGGTTGGAGAAAAGCTTCACCTTCAGAATTCAACTTCACCTCTAGGAAGATGCAAAATATGAGTCCAAAAATATATGTTGAAAACCTCATCAATGTTTTTAACCAGAAACCCCCCCAAAACTCAAAAACTATTCTCCAACCAATTTCTTTCCGTGAAAAAACTTCTTGCCATTCACAGCATGCCAATATTCTCTCTGAGAATATTTTTATTAAATTCTCACTCACTCCCATAAATGCTCTAATTATAAATTTACTAATTTTAATTATTTTTCTTTTAATAATAATAAAGCATTATAAGCTATTTGATTAATTTAAAAATTCAAAAATCAATGCCACTTACCTTATGCAAATTTAAAATTCTAATTCACATTATAGTTTCTATTATTTTTATTTAAACTATCCACTCAATCAAGAAAATTTAATTATTTAACTTTAACTACAATTTCCTACAAATAATTATATCAACTAAATAACATTAATTAATCACACATAAAATAAATATTAATTAAATAATAGACATTTACATACTAAAATAAATAATCAACACTAACCCAAACTTAAACAAAGACGAGGTTGAGACAAAGACACCATTGGACTCACAACAAGGTGACGAGCTTGGGATGGGGACACTTCCTTATCAACTCCCTTTTCAACATCATACCCGTTGGGTTTATGGGACATGCTCAAACCTATCAAGCAGGTGGAGTCGATGTCTAGTACCTGCATCCTACATAGAAACAAACGTCAAGTAGAATGTAAATCTCCATTGCAGACAAACTGTGAAAGGTAATCGCGGTGTAGCAGGGCGCTTGCAAACAAGTTATGTCACTCCATCCTTTCACCAAGACTCGCTAGCAAACACATCAGAAATAATAGCAGCATATAATCACAACATCACCACATATATTATTAAAGAAAACCATAACATAGGAAAATAACATAATCACCACGTAATGTATCATCAAGCATCATAACTAATGTCAAGTGCAGCAAACCAACCAGACTATGAATCCACACACAACCAAAATGGTGAACTGATCACCATCACAATCCAAGTAAAAAATCAACACAAAAGAGTATCAACAACATGAGGGGTATCACAATAATGGTTAGGGGTTAATTAATTCAAATTAATTAACTTGGAGGAATTTTAGGGGATTTGACAGTTGATTTAATTAATTTCATTTATTAAATTAGATGAGAAGACTTTTAGGAATTCAATTAAATAAATTGATTTATTTAATCAAATATGATGCACATTAGTGAATTAATTGAATAAATTGTTGTATTTGATTAACAAAAGAAATGATGTTAATTTGAGCGTATACATTTTGCCCCTCTTTGAATTAATGTACTAGTTGCATTGGTTCAAAGAATAACACTGCAGAGATTGAAATTCAAAAATTTCTTGAATTTTTTGGATGCCCTATTGTTGCTGCAATGGAAACAAGTACGTTGGTACATTGCCCCCTCGAGAGATCAGATGAAAAGTTTTATTTTAGGGTCGATCTCATGACAAAGAGGTTTAATATGGATGTATGGATGGTTAGACTACTAAATTTATATGATGATGATGATGCAAATGAGATGGTTTCAAGATGCTTAGAATAACATATCTATATTATCCTAAACAACTTACATGATAATCCAATGCACATGAGATGGATGATGTTTCCTATTATGATGATATGCCATGATTATCCAGGATGAGAATGTAGATTGTAGACACTGAAATTTGGTTTAAGCCTGCGACTTCAATTTCTTCATAATTTGTACCTTTATTGTCATGATTAAATAATGCTAATTATTTAATTGTTTTCTAAAGTCCTTTCTCATATATTTAATTAAATATCTTTAATTATTTAATTAAGTCACTTTAAAATTTATTTGTCTATTAATTAAATAAACTTAATTATTTAATTAATTCATATTATGTTTATTGAATCCTAATTAATTAAATACACATGTTCTTTATTTAATTACGTCGCTAATTAACTTTATCCTCTTTCTGAAATTAAATAATTCTTATTTAATTTATTCTTATTACACTTTCGACTATAATTAAATAAATACTTTAATACTTTAATTATTCATTAACTTTTTCTCTAGTCAATTAAATAAATCTTAATTTATTTAATTTAATCATTAAATGTTGAATTTTTAATTAAATAATAGTTCAATTCATAAAAGCTTAGTCTAGACATATTCTTCTATAACTGGGTAATCACTGACTTATTCACTTATCACTTAAGTCGAGATCTATTCTCTCGATTTAATGTCTAATAGTCTCTGACAAATAGAGACTCTATATTAACCCATCAGATATCTATTTTTAACTCTTCTACATGTAAACTTATATTAATTAAATAAATTGATTTAATTAATTCATTCATTCATGCATTTAAACAAATCATTTCTTTTATTTCAGTCTTTATCCTTTACATGCAATTATTATTCTTCTTCTTTTTTAATACTTTCAACTAAAGATTAAATATTTATTTAATCTTGATCTTAAATTTTTATGTTTTATCACTCATGTTACTACTAGCACTAATCTGAATGCATGTTGAATATTTTAATCTGAATCGTCTGTTTATCTTTTAATTTGAGCCTGTCATTCAAAAACCTTGTTTTCTATAAATTGACATGACCATCATTGTTACTCCTCTTGAAATCTGATGACTTTTGGAGCACTTGTTTTATAATCTTTGATATTTCACTATTATTACATCTATTGAGGCTATACTTGTACACATACTGAAAATATGAGGGCAAGAATACTATCATGACAAAATGGAGAAGGACAACAGAGGTTATTCATAGAACTATATTGATGCTTGGTGAGATATTTTCATTTATGCTTTCCTTTGTGCTTTGTTGTTTAGCTTTAGAATACATTTGAGTTTAATTAAATTTTTATTGCTTTAATCCACATTTGTTTTCATGATGTTATATTGGTGAACCCAATGTGAAAGATACACTCTTCGTAAATCCATATAGATTTTATTCATTTTTGCAGGTATTGTACAATCCGATGCATTTGACCCATGAAATCACACAACTAAAAGTGTGAGCCACATATGATGAGTGAAGTGATGCATCTGACAAATAGCAACACATTCATAGCTTTCTGTGATGTAATTGACTAATAAAAACCTGTGACGCATTTACTTCCTTGAGCGATGCATCTGAATGGTATAGTTTTTGACTCTGAATCCTAAATTTAAATTTTTCATTGTGTTTTCCATTTACAACTAATTTTGAGTTTGCAGTGTGTGTCTTTAAGAAGTTAACATAGTGTTTGTAGGACATAGTGTAGAAGACCAGTTTTAGAAACCGTTCTTGTTGGATGATCGACGAAGATAAATTTGAAACTACTAATGAATTTTTTTTGAAGGACGTGTGTCAAAGACTATTTTGAAACAAAACTGTCTACTTAGAATAAATAACATTTCATTTAGTGCTTGGGTATGTGCAGGATCATGATGGGCCAAAAAGTGGCAATATGATGGATATATGTGGCTGACGACTATTTTTTTACCCAAAATTGATGAAACGAAAAGGGTTTTTAAAGGAGATTCTTAGCTTTCCACCAATATAAATTATTCTTTACTTTGAATTTAATAAGTAATTATTTTTCATTTTCTATTCAAATTATGACTAAAGTCCTAATTGATAGGCTGATTAAAAAAATCCATATCTTTCAAACGGTATCATTTTTTTAATCCAAAACATGTGTCACATTCTATGATTGCATACTATAGGATTAAAAAAATAAAAATTTAATTTCATGAAGTTTTGACCAAGTTAAGGTGGTCACATACGGGTTTTTATATTTTTAAAAAAGTTGTAAAAAAAATCATAATTAATTATTTACTTGGAAAAAAATTACAAAAGAATATGCATCACATTGGGGCATGAGTCCTCTACTTATATCTAAACTATTATAAAAAAATATTATCATTTTATTGTGGTTAGGGTGGTTATACAAACACCTACTTCTTATTTTTTCCCTAAAATTTAAGTACCATTGCATTGAAATTTCAAATTTTCACCAAATAGATTATCTTTTTTTAAACATACCTAGTAGTTTAGAAACTACATTCAATTTTATATGGATTCTATTCTTACACATTTTTGAAATAATATAGATAACTCATTCAAATTTTTACATCAAGTTTCCTAACTCTGATTTTTTTTAATTTTCTGCCACTTAAGGGCCTATTTTTTCCATCATGATCCTACACATACCCGCTTAAAAATAACTATGTCTACTAAGTTGTGTGCACTTGCATGCTCCGTGTTACCCTATTAGTGTGTATGTACACATTGATCTTTTTCTTTTTTAAGAGAAGATTCCCTGGGGATTTCATCACCTCAGGGTTTGACCTTGAGCACATTTTCTGGTAAGCTATATCAAAGGGGGGAGAACGAAATTTGTACCCCAAGGAGTGGCTAGCATCATTCGAAGCCAAGCCATGAGACCCTCATTCTGCAGAGACCCTCCCAATCTTAGGCTATTTGAGATAGGATCTTTGTTCATAGACTCCCTTACTAGACACCATTTATTTTAGAAACCCAAATCTGTCTATCTATTGGTGTAGGAGGTTGGACCTCTAAAGTCGTCTCACATCCATATGATTCTTTGTAGAGATGATAAGTATGCCATGGGAGTTTCATGGGTACTGAAGCTTGGTTACCCTAGAGAAGTGAGTGTCGTGGAGGGGAGCCAGTGGGGTCAATATTTTAGTCATCCACTCTAAATAAGAGTAGCTGGGGAAACCCAAGTGAGAATCTAATAAGATACTATCACATTCTAGCATTAGGATTGTACTTGTCTTCATTTAATTTTGTTCATGTCTAAAATATAGTGTTTTCTGAGTGTTTGTTGTTTGATCAGAAATACTAAGTCAAAACCTACAATTTACTAGAAAACCACATCTATTCATCAAAAAACCACAATTATCAAATAGAGTCACACTTCACCCAAAAGATGCATCTATTACTTTGAGTCGCATCTGTCAAAATTGAGTCCAATCTGCATTTACTAGAAACCAAGTCACATATGCTTACCAAGGAGTCGCATCTATTAGAAAAAGTCACATCTACTTACTAAAATACCACATTTGATATCACAAGTCACAAATGTTAAGTATGTTGATACCCTTGATTACTAGAAACCCGCAATTGAGACTCTATGTGATGCATCTAATTAGGTGAGTCACATCTACAGTCTAGAATGACATATATGCCCCTATCACAAACCCAAGCAATATTTACCAGTCAAAAATCTCTATTACTAGAATACTGCATCCATTTACCAATAAGTCGTACTTGATTTTATGAGTTGCATTTGTAGTCTGGAATGACACATCTATCGATCACAATTCCTAATATATGGTCTAGGTCCGAAAACCATAACTGACAATTTATGAGTCACATCTGCCTGATATAGTCCTGGGACTTTATTTACTAGTAGACCACAACTGACAACACAAACCACAACTATTAAATTCTATGACGTATTTTTCATCCTGCAACTTATTCTCTTGATTATTAGAAAACCAGAACTCACTGTCACAGACCAAAACCAAATAGTCATACTAGTATTTGACTTATCCTTTTACACTGATCCTTAGATAGAAACTAAAAATTTTTCTCATACTTTTCATGATTGCATCCTTCAGGTATAATTCCATCATAGTGATAGGCATGCTAGTTGTAGATCTTAATTTCATCTTAGGAGTTTTTATTACCTTTAGAAGAATCATCATTTGCAAATCCTAGAATAGGAACTTTCCATACTTTGGATAAACCCTTGCTTCAACAAACGTTGTCATTGAACCTTGTCATCATATCTTTTTGTCCTACACGTGAGTCCTTCTAACTCGTTAGTCTAGCTTTGGAGCTCACCTTATCATTTGGTCCTAGTCCTATGAAGGTTCCTTGTCAAAACTAAGTTGAAACCTAGGTTACACTTTAGGTGGTGGGTAACCTGTCTTAGAATCTGCCAAAATTGATCACTTAGGATTTTTCATATTTAGATATTGTCATCCTAGGATAGCATCATTTTAGACATATCTTATTTGCAAGAGAATACCAAAAAAATAGTTGCATTCATTCCTTATAATCAGAAAATCCTAGAAAAAAAAAAAAGACTAGATTCATACAATCTATAGATTTAGTTTTTGCATCACTTGCACTTTGAGCTTACCATGCATGGTTGAAACAAGATCTAAAAGGAAAGAAAGAGAAAATATGGTTGATCCAAATGACTTCATCAATATGTTTTCAAACCCCTTTTCAGGGACATCTTCATCGAGACCACACAAGACTTTGTTAGAAAAAATTGTTACTAGAGACACACAAGGACACATTATAGTGGAAGACATAGATGTTGTTGCATAGGACCCTGATTTTTCCTCCTTTGTAGATGACTATCTAGCAAATGATCCTCAATGATACTTAGCTAAGTTTCTATCGGAGGGTTCCAAGTTACCTCCTAGATTTAACATATGTACCTTGCAAACAACATCCACCCAAGGAACAAACAAGACAACTACTAATGCTACTATACCTCAAGTGACTACTGCTATACCATCTAGAGGACTCACATAAAATGGTACAACAATACACACATCTCCATTTGGTACATATAGCTTGATACAAGGTCTAAATTTCACCATTGGGGCATCATTGTCCAATCCCTTTAGTCCTCTTGTTTGAAACAAAAGACCTAAAATGTTAGCCCCTACACCAAGTGTCAATGTCACTAGTACTATTCAGTAGAAAACATCTATACCAAGTGTCAATGTCACTACTACTATACCAAAGATTTGGGTCTCAAAGATAGGAAACCTAGCCTCATTTCAATATGGAAGCCAACTCACCACTTCACAAATCCCAAATCAAAATCCATTTTCACAAAATCAAAATCAAAATCCATTCTCACAGATTCAAATTCAAAATCCATTTTCAAAAATCCCAAATCAAAATCCATTAACATAGATTCTAAATCAAAACCCATTCAGTAACATTCCAAATCAAAATCCACTTTACATACCAACATCTAACCAAAAACCATCACAAAACGTTGCATTCCAAAACACGTACATAGACCCAAACAATCCAACTGGCACATCACTAATGCAAGTTCACATCCTGCAAACAAAAATGCATGCCTTGAAAAGACAAATGGATAACATGGCCATGTCTAACAAGAGAAATTTCTCAGCAAAGGATCTATGCACATTTCCCTTCAACAAATCATTATACATGACACCTTTCCCACATGGGTATGTTATACCCAACTTACCCAAGTACAACGAAAAGAATAATCTAATCGAACACATAAGTGAATTTCCCATGATTTGCATAGATGTCACATATGACCCCATGTATCTTATGAGACTCTTTCTAAGAAGTCTTATTTGGATTGCACTGAAATGGTTTTCAGGTCTCCAATATGGCATAAAATCATGGGGTGAACTGGCCAAAAAATTCATTGAACACTTCTCCTTTAACATCCACAACAAGATCAACATAGAAACCTTGTGTTACACTACACAAGACAAAGGAGAAACTTTTATTTCCTTCTTCTAGAGATGGAGAAGTATAGCTAGTTGATGTCCTATAGAGATACCTGAGAGATAGAAAGTCGCTATATTCTGGTGCAAGAAAACCTCAACTCAAAATTGAGAAGTGACTTTAGAGTACATTGTTGCACATCCTTTGTAGAACTAGTGGAAAAGGGCCTCATACTAGAGAAAGGTCTCATAGACAAAGGGGAACTCAAGGTACCCTACAGAAATCCCCCTGTGCAGAACACCCCCAATGATAGAAACAAGTTTTGGTCTCAAAAAAAAATGTTACCAATGATGGGGTTGTTGATGCTAAAACCCTACAAGCAGGATTGGTCATTACACTTAGAGGACAGAACCACTCTACCAACGCACTCAATTTTGTCAATCAAACCCCCAACACTACCCAAAATACCCAGTGACCATAACAACAAAAGAGGTTTCCAAAACATGAGTTCACTCCCTTAGTGCAACCCATTGATTCAGTCTTCAAACAATTGTTGCAACACAATCTCATACAGCTTCAAGAGCCAAGACAATATGATCCAAGGCAATTCAAACCATTTGAGTGGGATGACAAGGTATGTGTAGGATCATCATGGAAAAAATAGGCCCTTAAGTGGTAAAAAATTCAAAAAAAAAAGAATTAGGCAACTTGACATAAAATTTTGAATAAGTTATCTATATTATTTCAAAAATGTGTAAGAATAGAATCTGTAGCAAATTGAATGCAGTTTCTAAACTACTAGGTTTTTTTTTAAATTCTATTTGGTGAAAATTTGAAATTTCAATGCAGTAGTACTTAAATTTTAGTGAAAAAATAAGAAGAAAGTGGTTGTCTAACCACCCTAACAACAATAAAATGATAATATATTTTTATAAGATTTTAGAAATAAGTAGAGGACTCATGTATGGATGTGATGCATATTTTTTTTGTAATTTTTTTCCAAGTAAATAATTTTAATTATCAAATTTTTATTACAAATTTTAAAAAATATAAAAAACTTGTATGTCTGACCACCTTAACTTGGTCAAAACTTCATGAAATTCATTTTTTTATTTTTTTAATCCTATAGTATACGAAGCATAGAATGTGATGCATGTTTTGGATTAAAAAAATGTGATACTTTTTGAAAGATATAGATGTTTTTCAATCAGCCTATCAATCAAGACTTTAGTCGTAATTCAAATAGAAAATGAATAATAATTATTTATTAAATTCAAAGTAAAGAATAAATTATATTGGTTCAAAGCTGAGAATCTCCTCCAAAAACCCTTTTCATTTCATCAAATTTGGGTAAGAAAAAATTCATCAGCCACATGCCCTACAAATACCCATCATGATCCTGCACATACCCAACAATTCCTTTTGTGATTTCCATAGAACCAAGGGACATAGCCTACAAAATTTCCAACAACTGAAAAACATCATACAAGACTTTGTCGAGAATAAAACTATTGAAGTTAGTGGATAGAAACCAACATCTTCAAACACTGATCACAAGGTATTTTTTGATCCACTACATGACCATGGGAAAGGAAAGGTCCCTAATTCAAGTAACAAGACCAATACTGTAGCCAACTATGCTAGTGTTAAGCATGATTATAGTGGCCCAATCATAAATCACATTTGAGTTGTCGATGAGCATGTCAACAAAATCACCATTAAAAAAACTCTTGAGTGTGTTGTCAACACTCGTCGAACCAAAATCACCATCCAAGGCCCTCCAACACACCAAACACCATAGACTTCCAAGCCGTAGTATAACTTACTTGACTAGTTGGGGAAGACCCCAACCCAAATCTCTATCTTGGAACTATTGCATATCTCCCTCGATCATCGATCCATTCTGTACAAGGCTTTACAAAGCATGAATGTCCCCACCGACCTAGATTTCAATCATTACCAAGAGACAGTAGGATATTTAACCAAAAATCATCATGCTACCTTCTCCGAAAAAGACTATGCAACTGAGAAGACAAATCATAATGACCCATTACACCAAGAAGTTCTTGTTCATAAAATGAAATTCAGATGAGTCTTGGTAGATGGAGGAGTAGGGTTAAATCTTTTCACTTTAAAATTGGTTAAGGCTTTAGGCTTCTCTGAGGCATGTGTGGACACCACCAAAATCATTGTCAATAAGGCTTATGATGATGAAGAATGAAAATCAAAAGGGGGTTGTAACATTCCCTATCAGAATTGGACTTGTAGTTATGGATACAAACTTCCAAATCTTGGATCTCACCCTCCCATACAACCCTCTGCTAGGTAGACCATGGATTCACTCTATGAATGCAATCCCTTCTACCTACCATCAATGTCTAAAATTCCCCTACAATGGAACTAAGATTACAATAGATGGTGACCCATATCTTTTCCAATATTGTACCAATTTATGAGTGATACCCCAATGCCAGGTGCTTGTAAACCAAGAAGCTTCATCATCCAATTCATCTCATTATGTCAATCCATCCACTCTCTCTAAAATATTCACTCCATTACTACCTTCCACTCCTAGGGTCGAGATCCAAGACAAGGGTTATGGATAATATCACATGAACACATCTTATTGTGTTAGCCATCTAATTCCTCCTAAATTATACGGTTTTCCGACAACAAATAGGAGACAGTTAGTGGTCACCTTACACATCCCTCCCACAACCGCATTCACAAAATGGGGAGAATTAGGTAAAGAAGCCATCAACAAAGATGATGTGACCTCCTAGATATATAGAGAAAACAATGAAGAACCTCCTCTACTTGCTGAAATACCTACATATCAATATAGAAAAGTTTTTACCATAATGAAGAGAAAAGGATAGAATGGACATAAACACTTAGACTTACATCGGAATGGGAGGATGAAACCTATCATTGTTTCTAAATGGATCAAGGGCCTAGGGATTGGGTTTCAACCGATCCAGATTGGTGTTCCTAGTACCAGATCACCTTTACTAGAGGAAGTAAGTGCTTCTAAAGACATTGAGACATCCAACGAAACATTTGACCAACCCTACTATGATTCCCACAACTCTAACAAATATGAGTGGGATTCCCTATCCTCCACCTCTGTCATAGACCTTGATAAACTATTTGGAGAACTTGACTTAATGCTTAAATCCTCGTCAAATCCATTGAATTCCTGTCCACCAAAGAATATGACAAAAGAGGAATGGCTTAAAATTTACTATTGGCAATCTCTAGATCCTACCTCTAGGGAACCTAAAAAATCCACTTCAGATAACCACACCTTAACACTAGGCCCACCTCAAAATCCACCTATTCCTAAGAAAAAGAACAAAGAGGATTTGGTAAGAAACCTTTGTGACTATGTGAACAACTCAGCTTTTACCTTGACCCTTTGAAATTTGACACCACCGATGATGACATGCCCTTAGTATACCCATAGCTCATCAAGTGGGACCAACAAGACACACTTGTCTTAGTTATCTTTGAGAATGACAAAGGAATTGTTGAGTTCCTAGGACTACAAGAAGGCATACCTAGTGGTGATCATAAGGGTGGCTTTACCATAGACTTGGACAACATAGAATATTTTGGGGAATCTGTTCAACCCTCCAGTTGCAAAAATAACAAAAAGAATGAAAAAGATAAAAAATGACGAGTCCCTGGGTGAAAACTGAAAGGCACATTTGGACAATGAAAAAGAAAAAAAAAAGGATGCATCTGAGGGAAAAAATCTCTCTAAGGCACCCAAGGATGGAGGTTTGAACATTATCCCAGTTTCTTAGGAAAATTCACCCATGCTAGTTGAAGAATCTATGGAATTCAACATAGGTACTGAAGAGAATCCTCGGCTAATCTATTTCGCAACATCATTGACAGAAACAAAGTAGCCAAAATTTCACAACTTCTTCACACAAAGATAGATCAACTTTTCCTGGCCATATGCTGACATGCCTGGGTTAGATCCTGAACTTGTACTACATCATTTTCCCTTACAACTAGGTGTAAGACTAGGGAAACATAAATTGAGGAAAATGCACCAACAGATTGCTCTTCTAGTCAAGGATAAATTAAAGAAATCATTGGATGTTAGCTTCATTAGATCAGTTGACTATTTAAATTGGATTTCCAATCTTGTACTAGTCACAAAAAAAAAGGAGGTATTTGCATCTATACAGATTTTAGAGATATAAATAAAGCATGTACCAAAGATGACTTTCCCCTGCCGAACATTGACATGATTGTAGATATGACAACAGGATATGAGATGTTATTCCTTATGGATGGATTTTCAAGATATAATCAAATAAGAATTGTAACTGAATGCCAACCTAAGATAACTTTCACTTGTCCATGGGAAACATATTGTTGGAATGTTATGCCCTTTGGACTCAAAAATGTTGGAGCAACATATCAACGAGCCATGACAACTATTTATCATGACCTCATACAAACTCTCATGGAGGATTATGTGGATGACCTGGTAGCTAAATCACAAACAAGGGCTAATCATTTATAGGTTCTAGACAAGATTTTTCAAAGGCTAGAAGAATAAAAAGTTAGGTTAAATCCAAAGAAATGTGTGTTCAACATCAAATCAAGAAAACTTCTAGGATATATAATTTCTAGACAAGGCATTGAAGTGGATCCATCCAAAGTAAAAGCAATAATAGACATGCATCTACTAGCTAATCTTAGTCAACTAAGGAGACTAGAAGGGAGACTGCAATCCATCAGAAGATTCATTGTGCAGTTAGCAGATAAGACACATCCCTTTCAACATTTACTCAGAAAAGGAGTACCCTTTCTATGGACAGGTAAGTGCCAAGAAGATTTTCAATTCATCAAATACTACCTACTCACACAACCAGTCTTAATGCCACCTATTGAGGGATGACCATTGATTCTCTACATATCAGCCACCACCTCAACATTAAGAGCATTGCTTGCACAAAACAACAATGAAGGTCATGAAATGGTAGTATACTATATCAGCTACACTTTGGTAGGTTATGAGCTCAATTACAGTACCATTGAATGTGTTTGTATTGTAGTAGTTTTTGCTACTCAAAAAATTATGAACTACATGCTAAACCACCAAACCATGTTGGTTGCAAAGATAGATCCTCTAAAATATCTTCTCAACAAAGAAGCATTGATAGGATGACTAGCCAAATGGGTAATGATACTTAGCGAATATGACATCTAGTATGTAGAGAGAAAATCTATCAAAGGACAAGGTATTGTTGATTAGTTGTTTGATCCACTGATACAAGCAGATCACCCTTTACTTGCATATTTTCTTGATGAGTTCATATTCACTCTTGACACAAGCATGACATGAAAATTATACTTTGATGGGTCCCATACAAATCATGCCTCAGGGGATTGTATATTGTTTATCAAATGACAAGGTGACACTATTCCTAAGTCATTCAGGATCACTTTTCCATGTACCAATAACATAGCAGAATACGAGGCTCTTCTGACAGGATTACACATGGTAGTCAAATGGAAGATCAAGAACCTACAGGTTAATGGTGATTCTAAACCGGTAATATGAAAGGTAAACGATGACTATGAGACCAAAGATGAAAAGATGGCCCCATACAAATGCATGGTAGATAGTTTCAAAGAATATTTTGAAAAGGTTCACTTTCATCAAATACCTTGTATTCTAAACAGGGCACCAGATGCCATGGCTACTATTGCTTCACTATTGGACATACCTAGCAACGTGCCTAAATTTGAGTTTTTGGTAGAACAACTTTTGGTCCTTGCCTATGATGTCCCAGATTCAAAGATGGTAGAACAACTTTTGGTCCCTGCCTATGATGTCCCAATTTTTTGGTAGAACAACTTTTGGTCCCCATACAAATGCATGGCAGATAGTTTCAAAGAATATTTTGACATGGATCACTTTCATCAAATAACTCGTATTATAAACAAGGCACCAAATGCCATGGATACTATTGCTTCACTATTGGACATACCTAGCAACGTGCCTAAATTATACTTTGATGGGTCCCATACAAATCATGCCTCAAGGGATTGCATATTGTTTATCACAAGTCAAGGTGACACTATTCCTAAGTCATTCAAGATCACTTTTCCATGTACCAATAACATAGCAGAATACAAGGCTCTTCTGACATGATTATGCATGGTAGTCAAATGGAAGATCAAGAACCTATAGGTTAATGGTGATTATAAACTAGTAATCTAAAAGGTAAATGATGAATATGAGACTAAAGATGAAAAGATGGCCCCATACAAATGCATGGCAGATAGTTTCAAAGAATATTTTGACAAGGTTCACTTTCATCAAATACCTCATATTCTAAACAGGGCACCAGATGCCATGGCTACTATTGCTTCACTATAGGACATACCTAGCAACGTGCCTAAATTTGAGGTTTTGGTAAAACAACTTTTGGTCCCTACCAATGACGTCCCAGATTCAGAGATGGTGTGAGATTGTTGGTCCCAATTCCCCATGGTATAAGGACATATATGACTACCTCCATGCAAAGATCATACCCCCTAACATTTCCAACAACCAATGTAGCACATTTATCCCTAAGGTAGCCAAATATTCCATCATCAGAGACACCCTATATAGACGTTCCCTAGACAATTATACCCTATTGAGATGTCTCAATACTAAAGGAGTACAAAAAACCTTGTGTGGGGTGCATGAGGGTATATGTGGATCCCATTCTAGTAGTCCTACCTTAGCTAAGAAGATTATGAGACTAGGTTATTATTGGCCTACCATGGAAAAAGACTCATATATCTTTGTCAAGAAATGTCGTCAATGTTAGATACATGGAGAATTAATACATGCACCAACATAGGAGCTCCATCACATAACGTCAGCATGGCCCTTTTCCCAATGGGGACTCGATCTAATAGGAAAGATACATCCCATGTCCTCCAATGGCCATAAGTTCATTATTATTACCACTGAGTGCTTTACCAAGTGGATTGAAGCTATACCCATGACCTACATCACTGACACACAAATTTCTAGGTTTATCCTTAATTATATGGGTATGTGCAAGATCATGATGGGCCAAAAAGTGGCAATATGATGGGTATGTGGCTATTGAATTTTTTTTAACCCAAAATTGATGAAATTAATTTTTTTTTTAAAGGATATTCTCAACTTTCCACCAATATAAATTATGCTTTACTTTGAATTTAATAAGTAATTATTATTCATTTTCTATTTCAATTATGACTAAACTCCTGATTGATAGGCTGATTGAAAAACATCTATAGCTTTCAAACAATATCATATTTTTTGAATCCAAAACATGTGTCACATTCTATGCTTTGCATACTATAGGATTAAGAAAAGAAAAATTGAATTTCATGAAGTTTCGACCAAGTTAAGGTGGTCAGACATACAAGTTTTTAATATTTTTTAAAAGTTGTAATAAAAAATTCATAATTAATTATTTACTTGGAAAAAAATTACAAAAAAATGTGTATCACATCAGGAAATGACTCCTCTACTTATCTCTAAAATACTATAAAAAATAATTATCATTTTATTGTGGTTAGGGTGGTCAGACAGACACCTACTTTTTTTTCCTTGAAATTTAAGTACTACTGCATTGAAATTTCAAATTTTCACCAAATAGATTTTATATTTTTTAACAAACCTAGTAGTTTAGAAACTACATTCAATTTGCTAAAAATTCTATTCTTACATATTTTTGAAATAATATAGATAAAATATTCAATCTATTACGTCAAGTTTCCTAACTCTGATTTTTCTAATTTTTTTGCCACTAAAGGGCCTATTTTTGCCATGATGATCCTACACATTCCCATATCATTTGTTAGTATGGTGTTCCTCAATCCATAATCATAGGTAATGGGTGTCCATTCAAGAACCAAGAAGTTCATCTCTGTGAAGAATTCCATATCCAACACCACTTTTCCACCCCATATTACCCACAAGGTAATGGCCACGCTGAGGCATCTAATAAAACAATCATTAGAATCCTCAAAAAGACTGTCAATGATGTTGGTCATGATTGGCATTTACAACTTAATCCAGCCTAATGGGCTTACCGCACAAGCATCTATACCCCCACTAGTGCCACTCCATATTCCTTATTGTTTGGTTTTGAGGCCATCTTGCCTATTAAGGTCGAGATTCCTTCCCTAAGGGTATCTTTGAAAGGGCATATTGATGATGAAGAGTACATGAGCTAGAATTTCTAGATGAATGAAGATAGAAGGCATTAGATCATCTCCAAGCATATCAAAATCATCTTCATCACAACTACAATAGGAAAATATTGAATAGAAATTTTGACATTGGTGACCTAGTTTTAATAGAGAATCCAAAGAATCAAGCAAAACAAGAAAAACCAGGAAAGTTTGAACCAAACTAGTAAGGAACCTACATTATCATAGAGTCCTTTGGATCAGGAGCATACCAACTCTCTACCCCTTAAGGAGAACCATTGTCAGAACCAATCAATAGCCTTCATTTGAAGAGGTTCTACCCATAGCTTCTAAGATTCTTGTCTTAATCATCTAAAATACAAAAAAAATCAAAAAATCAAAAAAATCATTACCTAAGTGAAAACCTAGCAAACAGGAATGAAGGTAACATAAAAACAAAAATAGTAAAGATAAATAAGTCATCCAATAGTGAAAACCACTTCGGTGGTTCTTGTAAGGGAACTATGCAACCATAGAATGACAATTTCCACATAACCCAAATATGAAAACATGCAAGTAAAATACTCAACATCAACATGCAAGAGAATAGACAACATACCCATCAAAGATGACACAAGATATACCCTGGGAAAACCCTCAAGAGGGAAAAAACCAGTCTCCAAAAGCATCCACACTCCATGTATTATTCAGCAGTGAAAACCCATTACAATACATCTGCAGAGACTCCATGAACACTTCTGAAGCACAAGCTATCCATGCATTCCATGTGACCAAGCATGAATCCACACATCCCATGCCATGTTTCAAACCCTCACACATGCACAAGCTCAACCTGCTAACCTGCAACAAACTGTCCAACCTTGACCAATTTTTTATCCAACCCTAAACAACTACCCTTGTGGTTGCTTTTATAGAAACAAGCTCCCACAAAACCACCAAGTGGTATTACATAAACCATGTGCCCAAAAATAATACATCATGTGACCCCACATTTAATATTGGGTACTTTATTATATTTTATTATTCCCCCAATATTAAATAATTACATTTTACAATTATGTCCCAATGTTACATACAACAAAGTGGCCCCGACATTATAACTCCTTGTGACGCACGTTCACCTAGAAAACCCCTAGGTGCACCACACACATAACAAATAAATAAGTAAAACATTACAAACATTATGCAAGGTGTACAACACTAATTCTAACAATCTCCCACTTGTTGTATACATTGCATAAGGGGGTAACAAATAAACTCCATAGGCAACATGTACCATCCTATAATCCAAGTGCTCCATGTGCTCCATCAAGATACCTGTAACAAGAACCAAGGTGACCACCATCTCATCCATGAATGCTCCCATCCTCCACCATGCCAATGCACTAAGATATGAACACATCCAAAGAGATGTCACACTAACTGTCACAAATAATCATAAACCCGCCTCAACCCGATATCTCAAAACACAAACACTGAATCCAATATGCACCGGTAGCTATCTAGAATAAATCACCATAGCTGAAATGACATCCACAGCAAATGCCAACACATCCAACTATCCATACCTCCAAGGTATACATATCATAGTAAACTCATGCCAACAACATATCCACCCATAAACCATAATAACAAACTCCATGTGCAAACCTGTCAAAAGTATGACATACACATCCAAGAGCTCCCACTGCATGGGCAATGTCAAGATGAATCCAAACTTGGAATGAGCGCATTCAACGCGTCACTTCGTTAACATCCCAAAAAGAAAGGCACCATCACAAAGGCATACCAAGTCTATTACGAACATCTCATAGAAGTAAACTTTTAGTACCAAGGAACATCCACAATGATAAGCAAAACCTACAAACCAAACCCTGTAGCATGTCCTCCTACACACACCTCTAAATGCCAACTGTGTCAAGTATGATCTCCATAATACCCCGTAAAAAAATCCATAACCACATCCATCCATCCAATCACCAAGATCAAACATAAAATATGTAACTAACATGGATGTAAGCATCTCAAAACAAGAAGATCAAACTGAAAGTAACCATTCCTAAACCAAGAAATCAACCCAATAAACCATCTCCTAAACTCAACATATACAAGGAGATAAACATGCCAACACTCCTCATATGAACCCTCTAGAAACCAAATATCCATGGCTCAAGATCCATATCCATGAGAAGACAAAGCATAAACATAATGCACCTAAAAGAATAATGGGCAATACCTCTCAAGTGAACCGCCAAGTAGACCAAGAGTGGGGAATGAGAATGCTCCTCCAGGATATCCAAGTCATCATGACTCAACCAAGAACACTCTCCCCATCGGTCCATTTTGAACTCACGTCCAACCAAGGTGTAGGCTCCCTCAGACTTCCTGCTAAAATCTCATCAAGAGTAACCATCTCAAAAACATGTCTCTAACCACAAGAGGACACCAAGTCTCACCTAAGTCTCCAAGTATCCATGAGCACCTGTAACCGATCAATCCATGCTAAACACCAAGCAAATGATCAATGTACTCAATACAAAGAGAACCAACCAAGATCAAAACTCATAGCTCCAACTGCAGAATTAGGAACATAAACATTACACCATGATCTCACATCCTCTCAAAGAAGATCACATGAATAAATCATCATAACATGTACCATGCCACAACTCTAAACTAGTAATCAAGAGTATACCATGACATAATAACAAAACCATCCTACAACCAAGGATCACCTGTTAAAAACCAACAAGTCATAAACAATACCTCAACATCTCCAACACATGATATCAAAGAACTCTCACTGTAGCACACAGAATCCAAGAGCTCCTCCATGACACCAAAGATCACATGCTAAAGACAACCATCCATAATCATCAATGGATCCACATCATTTCCAAATGCTCCCACTGAACCGTGATACCGAGCAATCCCATGGCACCATGATGCACAAAACCAACACTTTCATAAGCTCACACAAAACCTATGAATCCAAGCTCTCAATGACAACATGATAACCATCCTCTAAAGCAAGAAGATACACCGCCAAACCATCATATCCATCACCGCCAAACCATCACTGTCACAAGCTCCCACTGAACTGTGTAACCAAGCTATCCATGACATCATGATACCACTCTCCTCAAACCAGGAAGATACACCGCCACAACCATAATCAGGAACCAATCCAATACCACCAATCAATGCACCTACATAAACCATCATAACATGCCAAAGTCTCTAATGCTCAAGAAACATCCATGACATCATGATCACCACCAAATATACCAACAAATCAACCCAATTGTGTCCACATATCTACATGATCATAGTCAACTACATATATCTCATATCATGACTGTACCTGGTAATACCATCTCATGTCCTCAACATGACAACCAAAACAGCAAACCAAGTGACTAAACCAAGCCACTAAAACTGATCATGCATCAACACTGAAATATCAATGGGCAAAGACAACCCATATCCAAGTCATAGGTGCAACAAGTAAGTATAGACCACCTACAACATTGTACAACTTGTAGATACAACAATACAACATACATGTTGATAACCATGTCAAAAAATAGAACAAACTAAGATGTACAACCGAGCATACAGTGAATCCATTATCAAATATCCAAAATCTGACAATCCATAAGCTCATAATAACACCATAGTCAAAGAGACCCATAAACCAGCTCAGATAAAGAAAACAGCAAATAAACTATGCCAAAATATCTCCAAACCTGATCCATTGTGTAATGATCTAAACAAGTTTTCTGTTGACTATTTGAAGTCCAAAATCTGACTTTGTATGCACCCGATATGCCCTCTCAAAGCTCAAAATAAACATCTGACTTCAACCAAGAAAAATAATATCAAAACTGTAAAATCATGGAACAAAACCTATACCATTGTGTAGTGCTCGAAACCAGATTTCCAACAACTGTAAGAAGTCAAAAATCCGACATGCTGGGTGAAAGTTATGCCTCCCGAAGTAAAATCTCTCCAATTTAACTTACAGGGCAAATTTGGTAGACCCCACTCCAAAGAAAATATTAAAAATTTAAACAATTTTCAATGGTGGCGGATTTTTCATTCATTTAATATTTTAAAAGCAAAACTTTATGGAGGGGCGATTAAATCATTTAGTTTGGCTTTTCAATTTTAAAGCTTTTAAACTTTATGAAGGGCTCTTTAATAATTGTATTTTTGTTTCAAAGTCAAAGCCAAAACATTTTAACCATAAAAGAGCCGACCAAATGAGTCATGCGCTTGCAGGACAAAGTAGGGCAGGCTGAAGTGTCAGACTGACGCAGGACACGTACAGGTCTGCGGACCCCGTACCCCCCTTCATAACAATTTTTTGTTTTTCAAAAGTTTTTTTTTAATAATATTTCTAACCTTTTTTCATTATATTTTGTAGGATAAAAATTCTTTTACTGACGGGTTCAATTTTTATTTTTTATTTTTCGGGTTTTATTTTATTTTATTTTTTAATATTTTATTTTTCTGACGACTGTACCGTCGACGTCCGTACGGATGAATAGGGGAAGTATTTTTTTTTTCTGTAACCAAAATATGGCATGTTATATGTCAAAATTTCTCTCTCGGCCAACCTGAATCCAACCATGAGGTCCATTTTTTCCTAGGAGGTCATCTGTGAAAACTCACCCCCAAAACCCTCATTTAAATGCATGACCAAGAAACCATATTTTTCCAAAATTTTCTCACCCCAAATCTGCAAACAACCCATCATAACAGCAAACCAAAAACCCTCAAATATGCAGTAAAACACTTGTAAAACCCCCATATCTTGCCATTGTCTTTCATTCTCTCATGCAATGTAGGGTTATCCAATCCAATAACCAAGGCTCTGATACCACTTGTAAGGAAACTATGCAACCATAGAATGACAATTTCCACATAACCCAAATCTGAAAACATGCAAGTAAAATACTCAACATCAACATGCAAGAGAATAGACAACATACCCATCAAAGATGACACAAGATATACCCTGGGAAAACCCTCAAGAGGGAAAAACCCAGCCTCCAAAAGCATCCACACTCCATGTATTATTCAGCAATGAAAACCCATTACAATACATCTGCAGAGACTCCATGAACACTTCTAAAGCACAAGCTATCCATGCATTCCATGTGACCAAGCATGAATCCACACATCCCATGCCATGCTTCAAACCCTCACACATGCACAAGCTCAACCTGCTAACCTGCAACAAACTGTCCAACCTTGACCAATTTTTTATCCAACCTTTGATCCAACCCTAAACAACTACCCTTGTGGTTACTTTTATAGAAACAAGCTCCCACAAAACCACCAAGTGGTATTACATAAACCATGTGCCCAAAAATACTACATCATGTGACCCCACATTTAATATTGGGTACTTTATTATATTTTATTATTCCCCCAATATTAAATAATTACATTTTACAATTATGTCCCAATGTTACATACAACAAAGTGGCCCCAACATTATAACTCCTTGCAATGCACGTTCACCTAGAAAACCCCTAGGTGCACCACACACATAACAAATAAATAAATAAAACATTACAAACATTATGCAAGGTGTACAACACCTAATTCTAACAGTTCTTTGGATAAGTACTATGGTGAAAACCTAGAAAATAAGCACCATGTGTAGTCAACTCTGCTCCTTTTTCTACCATCATTCCAATCTGACTTCCCTGTACATACCACCTATCCTTATACATACCACCTATCCCTATACATATGACATATCTTTTCCATCCATCGCTTGTACATACCACTCATAATAAATGGTTTTCCTTTCCATAACTTGGAACAATTGACATCAAGTGCACTTTGTATCCCCCCATCCCATCCTATTCATAATCAATTGGTCTTATACCAAACTGGGGCAAGCATTGGACTTACGTCATATTGGTTCTTACATAGGTTGTTTTGAAGATGTAAAACCATGAATAAAATTTGAAAACATCACAAAACGTCTTGAAAAAATACAAAAACATCGCAAAATGTCTTGAAAAAATCCAAAAACATAACAAAATTTCCTAAAATAATCAAAAAACATCAGAAATTTTCAAAAAGACAAAAAAATCAAAACATGTCAAAAATCCAAAAATAGAGTTAGAGTCAGTTGCACTTGTCAATCTTTGTCATTTTTTGAACTATGTGCAAGCCTCTATGACTGGATGTAGGCAAGGTCATCTATCGATGTCTCCCCTGAGGCATTAGGTTAGTCATTTTAGGTTTTTCTATATAAAATCATGACTCAATCCATTTGTCTATATGACAAGGTCATTAGTCATGTTGAACTACAAGGTCTCTACATGTATAACATAGGCAAGGCCATCAATCGATGAGCCCCTGAGCCCACACTAGGTCAATCCATTAGAGTTTGTCACATAAACTACCACACATGTCAGATTTCTTCATACAAATCAAGCTTTTTTTTTCAGTCAGTCTTGTCAGTCAAAATCTAGCTGAACTACGAGGTGTTTGTTTGTATAACGTAGGAAAGGCCATCAATCGACGAGCCCCTGAGGCCACACTAGGTCAGTCCTTTAGGGTTTGTCATCACACACAGTCAATTTTAATTACATCACATCAAGTCAAGCATCAACAAGATGAATAGGTCAGCAATGTCATCAAGTAAAATCAAACAAATTTCCAAAGCAACAATCAAAACAAATCAACTTATTTCTGCTATAGCATATGTCTTTCTTGAAAACAGACATCATCAAAGCAATCAACCTATGTCTTATATAGGATGAGTTCTTCCTGAATACAGATACTGTCAACCAATCAACATAGCCTTATACAGGTTATCACATCGATGGCATCAAACTCAACATCTTATACAATACGTGTCCTTCTAAAACTAGGCTTTTGTCATACCTTATACAGATAGTCACCAAATCAAAACCAAACTCAACATCTTATCTAGTATGTTTCTCTCCTGAAACCATGCTCAATCAATCAATCATCTTATCAATCAAAACAATCAAACAAAAAAATCAAGTTTTGGAAAATATTTTAATGGATTTGACTTTGTGGCTTATTTATTTTATAATTTCATTTGGCTTTATGTTGGAATCCTATTACTAGCTTTCTCGAGGATGTCCCATGAAGGATTTAAAGAAGCAACAATTTATTAGAATTATGTTTTCTTTGACTGTTGTTTGTCAACTATCTTTTGGATTTTATTTTGAGTCATGTTACTAGCTTCCTCAAGGATGTCCCATGGAGGATTTAGAGGAGCAATGACATCTCATGAGCCATCTTTTATTTGTTTGTTGTTTTTGGTTTGTCTTGAAAAAAATACTAGGGCAACTATTCCCTTAGTATGAGTTAGGACACTCCTTGTCTGCGACTATCTATTTTTAGAAAGTTGATGACCTTGCACACCCTAATCTATCTCGTATCATGGTGTTTATCCCCATTTGTATTAGTTACTTCCCAATGATGATTTAATGTAACCTGTCCTATTGTGTTTCGAAAAAATATTGAAGATTTCTAATACTAACATCCAATGTCTTTTATTATTGATCTTCTTTTCGCATTAACATTTCTTCTTTCCTACATTATGGTGGAGTCCTATGATGCACAAAAATATAAAGCACCCTACATATGCATTCATGTTAGAAACATCATGTAAATATCATACATTTTAAAATCATACATATACACTACATTTGAAAACACAAAAATATAGGCATCCATAGCATTAAGGAATCCATGACATATCATCCATTAATCATTATTATAGATTGCATAACATATTACATACATGTACATAGAAATTATATATATATATATATATATATATATATATATATATATATATATATATATATATATATATATATATATATATATATATATATATATATATATATATATATATATATATATATATATATATATATCATATTGCATCCACCATCATCAAATGTATAGCATCACATGTAGATAGCATTGTACATACATACATCATCACATAAAATAAACATCACATCATAAGTTGCATTAAACATCATAATGTAAACATCATCATCCATAACATATCATATAGAACACATGCATAAATAGAATACTACATAATCATAGATAGATCATATCATGTAAATCGCCGCTAAAATCATATATATATATATGATTTTAGCGGCGATTTACATGATATGATCTATCTATGATTATGTAGTATTCTATTTATGCATGTGTTCTATATGATATGTTATGGATGATGATGTATGATTTTAGCGGCGATTTACATGATATGATCTATCTATGATTATGTAGTATTCTATTTATGCATGTGTTCTATATGATATCTTATGGATGATGATGTTTACATTATGATGTTTAATGCAACTTATGATGTGATGTTTATTTTATGTGATGATGTATGTATGTATATATATATATATATATATATATATATCACTCAAAAAAATGTGTCACATCACAATGTCACAATGTATTTGTAAAAATGAAGCCAACAAACTCTATGATCAAAATACAATGTCTATAAATAAATATCAAAACATGTCCGTAGCCCAAACTCCCACTACTCCCATGTGGAGAATGTAGAGGTGACTGACAGCGAGATCCAAAGGAGTGGTGTGTAGAAGGAGGCCTCATATGGTCCTGATCTATGAGCTCCTACGACCCCCTCTATACTTTAAGTCCTGCTCTAAGTCTTGCTTTGTGACCTACTATTCCTTTCCTAAGAATAATTGGGAGCTCGTCTCTCAGGCGGAACCTCTCCCTCATATAGGTCCCTGTAGTAAGTCACTCTCTCACCAACTTTGACTAACTCCCAAGAAAAAGTTGTAGTCAACCCAACACAAAGAGTTGTACGGTCTCCTATATCTAAGCTATGTCCTGATCCCTATCCATATAAACTTTTTCTATCTCCATCACTAGCGAGTCTCGCTCTACCATCAACGTCCTCATTCACTCCTCTAGAGAATCTACTCTATCCTGAAAATCGGCTACCTATTGGTCGATATGACCTATATCCTCCCATCATGGCTGATCTCTCCCATCATCATCCCAATCCTCCAAAATATTGTCTTGGAGCTCCCACTCCTAATAATCCATCTCCTCCTCATCATCATCCTGGTATCTTGCAAGCATACCAAGAGAATCTATTTTCCTCCTCCATAGTCATCTCCTCCTTTGCATGCTCCTCAATAATAACCTCCTTTGATGAATGCTCCTCTCCACCAACACCCTCAACATCATCCTCCTCTACCAATCTTTAACATGGGCACATCCTCAACCTCTCCCTCCTCCTCACGAACAGGTGAAAAATGTGGGCCTCGACCTCCATGACCTCGTCGACGCCTACCACCACCCCTCTGATCTCCTTCTCTCCCATCTCCATCATCACCTCTACCACCATGACCTCTACCTCTACCACAACTACCACGAGGTCATGTACCATTCCTCTCCACAGGTGCATCCTTCTTTGGATCAGTAAAGGGCACTGGCCTATGATTAGTCCACCAGGTATCATATATGCAACCGTCATGCCAGGATATGTAGCTCCACCTCTCCATCCCCACTAAATAGGCTATAGTGCATCAATGTTGGCCTCAACTATAGCAGTTTTGGAATCTCTGCTCCCCATAGAGGAACCTCCCTAGATGATTGTGCATACTCCGCAAGTCCTTGAGGCTCATCCTGAACCTCATCGAACTGTCTAAGGACTCTATTTGGAAAATGCCTCTCAATGATATGAACATGTGAAAGTGTTCTCCCGATCAAGTACTACATCTATCTTTAGAAGGGTAGGTGTCCATCCTCATCTGGCCATCATGCGCAATCCATGTAAGGTCTCCAAATAAACTACACCATAGTATCAATGGTGTGTCTATAATAACCAATGTCTCCTACATGTTTCTAGGTATTTTCCCCTGCATATCAGAAAGGTATAAGGAGATCTCTACTCTAGCTCAGTTGTAATGGGTGGATGAAATATAGCAATGTGTCCCCATGCCTATACCATCAACAATGTGGTACCACAACTCATCGATTGTGCCTCTCTATACGCTATATCATTCAAATGAAAATATAACATGACAAGAAAACATGGGCCCCATGTATACACCACCCATCTCTCCAACATACCAACTAACATCTCACCCCATCCCATGGGAAATCCATGGCCTCGACAGTTAGGCAGAACTACCCCCCCAATCAATGTACATAAAAAAATCTATTTGATCATATATATCAGCTGAGACATGCCATCTAATCTCATAATGATCTATCCCTAGCTATCTAATATCATAATGTGGGTAATATCTACACATCTCATTGAAACTCGTCTCCGTATCATACATGACAATAACACCCCTAATCAACAACCTTAAAATCCTATATAAATCCTCTAAAGTAACAATGGCCTCACTTGTAGGTAGATGAAAAGAAGACGTCTTAGAGTGCCAATTCTCGCAAAGAGCAGTAAACAAACCTCGGTTTGCCCGAATAGTGGGCATATAGGTAACATGATACAAACCCAGGTGCTAGAGGAACCATCTCTCCCCACTTCGTAGCTGATCTTGAAAATTAAAATTCAATAGTCTAGATTCCATCTTGTAAATCAGATCCAATACAACCTACAATGGCATAATGCATATATCTAGTGTTAGAAAATAAACAAACTTTTACAGTCTAAAATTTCAAAAAAAAAATTGCCAGCCAAATGCGTCATTTTCTATCAAATGCATTCCAATTTTCAAATGTGTTGACCAAACTCACATGCATAATTTATTAATGTAGATGTGTTCCTTTAATGCAAATGCGTACAAACAAAAAACCATGGCAAATCAACCATCCAAATGCATAGCAAAAATGCAAATGCGATGCAAATCCTAACATGCGCTACAGTTCTTAACAAATGCATTTCAAATCTACATATGTGGTGCATAAAATATCAAATGTGATCATTTATTTTATGCCTATGCTATCCTAGACTTGATTCTACAAATACAACATTCAACTGTTAAATGTGTTGATTACGCATGCATATGCGGTGTTTTAAAAAGTGACATATGAGAAAAAAATGAATTAAATGCCTGAAAATGCATGGAATTAAAAATTTCAAAAGATAATTTCCAAGTACTTATTGGTGGTCATGTGTCTGCAAGGTGTCTGAATGTCTAAATCTGATATCCATGATGTTGTGAGTGAGGAACTGGCTACATGGTTGCAAAGGACTCCAGAGCAAAAAGCATAATTTTCCAACTTGAGGGGTGAAAATGAATTTGATTTCCACTCAGTTTCTATTTATACCTAGGGTTTTGGAGGGATATTTTTCAAACCTTGTGTATTGGGCACTCTATTTCTCAACTTCTAACATCCATTTCACCTATAAAACTTCCTGAAAATTGATTTCTTTCACCACCATTGAATTTCTAGCTGTTAAATTGATTTATCAAGACTATTTCCAAATTTTTTGGATATTTTCAAAAATTTCTCATTTTCTAGAGGGGGCATACCTTTACCTATTTCACATTGGGGCATGACTAGGGCATATTTTTGACTAATTTTCTTTGGCACAATGCAGAAATGGCATTCTATCAAAGAGGGGGAAAATGTAGAAACTAAAATTTGGTTTAAGCCTATGACTTCAATTTCTTGGGCTGATGCAAGAAGTTGGGTACACAAAAAGCTCAAAAAGTGGAAGTGTTTTTGTTGTTTTTCAGATTTTTTCACACTTGGACTGAAAATTTGAGGCACTTACACAATGAATCTTAAAAAAATTCAGTAATATGAAATTTAGCATTTTGAATCTAGTTTCCAAATATGTAAGTTATTCAAATACATAGATTATAGAAATTAAATTTTGATATAGATCTATAAAAACCACTTTTTAAAAGTCATTTTTTTACCATACCAAGCACATGTACGGACACCACTTTTTGACCCAAATAAAAGTATTTTACTAATTCCTTTTTGGCAAAGAGAGCTAACAACATGAATATTGATGTGGATTTTTTTTTGTAATTTTTGTTGAATATTTTTTCTTATTGAATTTTTATTGGCCTTAATTGTTGTTTTTAAAAATCAACATGTACGGACAACATAATTGGACCTAAACTAAACATTTTTATTTTTCAATGTGTAGAGAATTGTCTGAAGTTTGATGCCATATAATTTTTTTTACAAGAAACTTAACCAAAAAATAGTTATTGAAAAATAAAAAAAGCCTAACATTTCAAGTTTAAGGACTAGTTTGCTTATAAATTAATTAAAAAATAGAAAACATAATCCAATCTTAATAAAAATTATATATTTGTAAAGTACACATCGTGTTCTCTAATGGGTTTTAATTTTATAGATTGATTCAGAAAAAATGTCCATCAGCCATATTGCCAAAGTTGGATATTCTTCTTCAATCTTAGTTTTTTAGTTGCAGGTCAAAGGCTAAGGCTCAAATTACCAAGCCTTTCCCAAACCTAAAAACAAGGCTGCATGTGGGTTGAGAATTCAATTTTTAAATAACATGTACATGTTTTTAAAAAACACATACGCGTTACAAAACACATATGTGTTCTTTATTTTCTTGATTATTTAAAAAAATAAATACTTTTTAGAAATGCGTACCCTCTTCATAATTTGTACCTTTATTGTCATCATTAAATAATAATTATTTAACTATTTGCTAAAGTCCTTTCTCATCTATTTAGTTAAATAACTAATTATTTAATTAAGTCACTTTAACATTTATTCCTCTATTAATTAAATAAGCTTAGTTATTCAATTGAATCTTTATTCAATCCTGATTAATAAAATAAATGTTCTTCATTTAATTGTGTTGCTAATTAACTTTATCCTCTTTTTGAAATTAAATAAATTCTTATTTAGTTTATTCTTATTAAACTTTTCACTATAACTAAATAAATACTTTAATTATTTAATTATTCATTAACCTTTTCTCCATTCAATTAAATAAATATTAATTTATTTAATTTAATCCTTAAATGTCGAATGTTGAATTAAATAATCGTTTAATTCATAAAAGATTATTCTAGACATATTCTTCGATAATTGGGTAATCGCTTGCTTATCTAATTATTCACTTATCACTTAAGTCGAGATCTATTTAAATTAGGCAGTCATCTCCTGATTTAATGTTTGATTGTCTCTAACGAATAGAATCTTTGTCTTAACCCATTAGTTATCTAGTTTTAATTCTTTTGCATGTAAACTTATATTAATTAAATAAATTTATTTAATTAATTCATTCATTCATGTGTTCTAACAAATAGTTTCTTTTATTTTAGTCTTTATCCTTTACATGCAATCATTATTCTTCTAATTTTTTAGTACTTTCAACTAAGGGTATGTGCAGGATCATGACGGGCCAAAAAGTGGCAATATGATGGGCATTTGTAGGGTATGTGGCTGACAACTTTTTTTAACCCAAAATTGATGAAATTGTAGACATGCAAAACTAACATTCTGCATTTGATCAGGATCATTTATCAACTGAACTAGATATTGCATTAGATCCATTCATCACCTTCATCCATTTAAATAATCTCATTGCCTAAGGTTATTTAAAATCAAAAAGTCCATTTAAATCAAATCTTAAATTATATTCCATCATTTTCTGATTTAAATAGATCAATTATCAAAGTATTGAAAGTCAAATCATCTAATCAGCATTAATCAGCATAACCATCATCTAATCCTGATCTAATGCTAATCCCATCCCACTTGCATTATCTAGATCTAGCCACTTGCACAATAAATCAATTTTATTGATTTATTAAAACCTCATTTTCCCTCAACATAACAAGTCAAACATGGCATTTAATGCTCTTCTTTCTTGTCCCCCCCCTCAAATTTATTGCAAATTTGAATTCAAATCCTCCCTCTCATGGGCACTCTTCCCAAATCTTGCACAACCATTGACCACTCACATGGTGACAAGTGTCCTCAGCTCATTGGCTTGTTTTTGATCCCACATTGGTCCCTCTTCAACACTTAGCATTTTGAAAAATATATAAAAGAAAGTTTAATCCTCATTCATATGATCCACAATTTTATGCAAGGTTACTCTCTTGGTTTGAGAAATAATCTTGTTTTCATCTCCATTGCACTTCATCATCTTGAGCTTTTTATCAAGGGTTGGGAAAGGGTCACTAGCACATGTGACACCAATCCAACATGGAATAGGTGATTACCATGCTTTTGAAATGTCTTTTTGATGTTGTTTTGTTCCTTGTGGCATTTCTTTAGCATAGGTATTTTATTTCATGGAGGTATTTGCAGATTTGTGTGTTATACTAACCCTTCTAATGAGTTTTTGAGGTTGGTCTTACATTGCAGATTTTGGGTACTTCATCATGGCGCTAGAAGGAGGACAGCTTCTCAAAGTCCTTAAGAGGATGCTATTCACATTTAAAATTGGCATTTGACATGATAAGCAGTGTTTAGTTCCATACTATAGGAGTTAAAGACATTAACAACTTTTGTTATGATCACTTTCATCATTTCATGTTAATCTCTTACAAATACCACTTGATTGTGATCTCATTTAACATCATAACAGCATTACCGTGACCTTTTGTGGCTCTCTGCATTTGCTTTGTTGTTTCCTGAGTTTTGCTTGGCTTTTTCTAAAAGTGTTTCTGATTTATTTATCCATGTATTTTGACTGAGTATTATGTTGTTCACTGCTTTATCTGACTTGTTCCTGTTACAAACCTGGGTAACTAAATTCTATGAACACTGATTGTACTCGATAGACATTTTCTATATTCTCTTAGTAAGTCTATTATGTCTAATGTTACAACGAATGCAATAATAGTTATAATGAGTGTATTGGTGGCTGTCTAATATACAAATATTGGATATTTGGGTTGGGATTTTTTGCGTAGATTTCTTGTATCTTCTGGTGAAGCCCCTCCTCCTGTGTTCACAACATGCTTATTATTGGTATTTTCTCCTATCATTGATGTGTTGCAAGTCTAAGACAGAATTCTGGACTCTTAAGCCGAGACTTTTTGAAACAGAAATCTGCCTTCTTTGATACTACGCGTACCTTATTAAGATAGGGGGAATGCTGAAAAAGCTTACAAAAATCATCTTTTGTGCCCACTAATAGCATAAGTTTGAAAGTATTTTCAAAAATAGATTAGGCGCGTTTTTGTTTTTCCTGGTAATTATATCTTGACTGGCTGATTGTGATAGAGGGGCGCGCAAATTTGAAGGCAACTACCTGCTTGCACTTTTTGTTGCTGTTTAAAAAAGATAGAGGCACGCCTTAAATGCTATTTTTGGCTCGCATTAATGTGTTATGTTGACTGCCGCGCCTTATTTCCAGCATACGTTTTGAATGAGTCTTTGTATATCTTTCTGCCTGCCACAAAGATTTGATATCATTGCATTTCCTGAGATTGTTTTAAATCTTATTTTGTAGTACAGTATGCAGTCACAGTGCTTGGAAGAAATGTTTATCTGAGGAAAAGTTTAATTATTTTCAGGTGTCTCAAACAAGTTCATCTGCTTCAGCGTAGCAAGGAACATCATGCCCAACATTGAATATTCTTTGATGCTAGGAAAATAATCATTATAAAGAGATTTAAAACAACCATACTTGAGTAAAAGCAACGAGTGGTATTTGATATGACCAGGTTATATTTTTAGGTGTAGTTTGTGTAGATGGGCTATTTAAATGCTTAATGATTGTGGGGATGCTTTTTGATAGATATTAAATTTAATCCACTAAATTTCATCATGTAGGTTATTTTGAAAATAGTCAAAATTTGAAACTTAAGATGATGCTTTGAAAAGATGCATTGCTTGTGGTGGATAAAAAATCAGTTTACTTTGCAAAATTTATCAAAACATTTTTTTCCTATAGTCAAAATATTCAAGAGTTTGAAGATACTTTCTAGCCTTAAGGTTTGAGAAAATCTATGAGCTTTGAAAGAGTCAACATTAGAGGATTAAGAAGTTTTTTTTTAGATTTATTCTTTATAGTTGATTTATGGGCTCAAAAAGCTTGTCAATGTCAAAATGGGAAGGAATAGATCTATTAAGGGTGATATATTTTCAATAGAGTTAATATCAAAGCATGATCATTCTTTTACTATCATAATCATCCAAATCTTTGTCCTTTCATTTGGGATAATGTTATTATTTGAAGTGAATAACCAAAATGAGTTTAATATTTTGATCCTCACATAAATGTCTTTTTGTTTATAGGTACCAAAAGCGAACAAAGGAAAAGCAAAAGGTACAAACGAACAACGAAAGTACAAGGAAAAGCAAAGGCGAAAAGGTGCAAATCAAAAGAGAAGGCTATCAAACGAAAACAGAAGGAGAATGATTTTTTTTGAAAACACAATGTGTTTTTTAACACTTTAAGTGTTGTTCAACACTACTTCATGAAGTTGTTTATCCTTTCGTTTTAGAACACTAATTTTCATTTGGGTCTAAAACAAACAATTTGATTTTCATTGCAAGGGGCTTAAAATGAATCTTAGGACAAACTTACTAGATTTCATTTTGGGCTAAAAATTGGATAAGCAATCTTCATATTTCATTTGGTGCTTAAAACGAACTCACAATTGCTTTGAAGGTTATAAAACGAACAAGTGTTTGAATTGTGTGATCTTTTTTTTTTGAGTACGTATCCTCTCCCCTTGCGCTTCGTGAAATCTAGGGTGCAAGAGAAACACTCAAAATACATTTTATTGCTTTGAAACATTTCAATTTGGGCTTAAAAATTGAACATCTTGTGTAGTGTGAGTAGGGGAATTTTCGCATACATTCTCTTTCTTTGTGCCATCAAAGATCGATCGAGTTATGGATTGTGTCTTTGCTTGCTTTTGTTTATCTTAGAGGGCCTGCCTTGGGGAAAAAGTACTCACCCAAGCGACAACTCAACCGGTAACACTCTAAATCCAAGAGTATTTCCAGCCGGGATATAAATGAGGGTTTTGGTTAAACACCATAATCACATGGTTGGCTCCAACAAGATGGATCCGAAAGGGGACTCTTGCCGTATGGGTCAATCTCCACGAACAAAAAGTCCTTACTAGAACCCATGTGCTAGAATTTTCCAAAATCCTTAGTCTATTTGTTGGTGCAAGAATGGTCGTTCTGAAGCCACCCCACACTCTTATGGTCTTCTAGTAGAGATGGAAAGCACGCCATGGGAGTTTCATGGGTGTTGATGCTTGGCTGCCCCGATTGACGTTAATGAGCCGTGGAGGGGAGCCAGTGGGGTCAAGCATCTAACCATCCGCTAAAATAAGCGTAGCTAGACTTGTCAAGTGGGAATCCAACAAATATTGTCTTCCACATCCATAGGGCTTGTAATTATTCTTTTTTGAAAACACAATGTGTATTCGAAAACATTTTGCAAACAAACATTCAACATGATTCTCAAAATTTCAAACCCTCTTGAAGACAAATATCATTGACTCAATCCATATGTTACTGCTTTCCCTACGGATTCACGTCTGTAGAGGTTCCTAAGCATTGGATTATACCTCAATTTGTCTTCTTGAGTAAACAATAGGAAAACCCTTGCCTTAAGTTCATTGAATTTCCACATAAAATATCTTGTGGGGTTTAAAGAAATTAAGACATTGGACATCTTAGTTTGAAACCTTAATCAAAGAGAGTGTTTTTGGTAAAATAAATCCATTAAGCAAATCTAAGCAAAATGAACTTTCATGTGTGTTGAAGACTCCAAATCCCAAAAGCACAAATCATTGATTGGAAATCCAAAATGTTCAAATCGTTCCTTGGTTACAAAAGTCTTTAGGAAGCATATGCATGCTCTTCAATACCTAGGTCTTGGAAAATACAAAGTGGTCTTTTTTAGGTTCATCTAGTGATCAAAACAAATCAAACCTCTTTCATCCATCTTTCAAAACATCAAAACATCACCTCACAAATCATCTTTTGGTAAGAACCTTGAAATCATCCTTGAAGTGCTAGGCTTTATGACAAACTCAAGCAAACACCAAAATCATTGAGACCAAGTTCTTGAAAACATTTATCAAAACACCTTTGGCTAGGAATGTGTGAATGCATCCTTTTGCATATCTTTAGTCAAAGTCATCCAAATCATCTTGTCTAGCTTAGTGTATGTAGATGAATCCTTCTCCATATACTTAGTGAAATAATCATTTTGTTTGGGTAGGTGTGGGTAGATGCATCCTTCTCCTCACACATATCCAAATCATCATCCTTTGAACACAACTATCCTTTAGATCATTATCAAACATCTTAGGGTCTTTTTGTTCAAAATCAAAATCAAGATCAGGGACAAAATCCAAAAATCCAAAAATTAAACCAATCAAAAATCCAAAGTCCTAGCATTTCATTCAAGATTTATCAAAAGCCAAAAACAACACCCATAAACATCCATAACATCCTTAAACATCACCATCATATCATCATCACATTTGATCCTAAAAAGCATCCTAAAAACTTTCACTTTGGGACATAAAATAGAGATTAATCCAAAGGAATCAAGAGATTCATCTCCCATATTCTTGAAGATTGATCCTTGTTTTATGGTTCAAACGAGATCTCAATACAAGAGTATGGAAGCCCACAAAGAAACTCCCGCTTCAAGTGACCTTAGCCAAACAAATGCAGAAATGACTCTTGCAGAATCAAGCAATCCATTGGTCCCCTCATCATCACAAAACCCACAAGAAGAAAATCAAGGGGAGGACCTAACCTTTGGAATGTCTCGTGAAGAAATAGCCGAAATGCTCCAAAATCCAGACAACCATAGAATCATCAACATCATGATGAAACTTAACCCTTCGTTGTACATGCTTGAACTAGCAAAGCAAGGGGCCAAGTTGCGCCAGTTTTGATGTGAGCACCATAGTAGAGACATCTTTTCCGCCAATCTCATCCACCATCCCCATCCCAAAATGTCACACAAAACATTCCAAAAATCACGACATCGATTGCTCCAACTCAACCAAATGTCAACAAGGGAAACACATTTCTCAATGAACTTCAATCACATCCCCTTGTGAATAACCAAAACTTGGACGCAAACACCACAGTGGAACAAAACACCCTCCAAAATTCATTACACCAAAATGTTCCTCTCAATTTACATTATGACCTATCATCAACATCATTTCATGGAGCACCACAAACACCTCTTCTCACAAATTCACAAAAAGAGGGAGACATATTCGGACCAGGGGGCATTTTTAACACCACAACGCTCTCGCAAGGATTCACCCCCCTCACATTTCCACCTATCCCACCACTATCATTATCATCCACATCACTCCTTGGCTTGGGGTTGCCTCCCCTACCAAGCATCAATCAAACCGCTATCCCAACCATGAATCAAAACATTTTGCCAAACGCTCAAAACTTATTGTTGACATCACAAACGACAAACATGCAAGCAATGGCAACATCATCAAACACCCCCACAACATTGCAAAACATGGTCTCTCAAGGGCCAATCACATCAACGATGCCACTCACCACATCAACAACACCATCCACCAATCACACAATCAACATGACAACACCATCCACCAACCAAATAATCAACACAACATCACCATTCACCACCACCACCCCCACCACCACCAACATTCACCACATCAAACCAATTCGATGCAACATTGCAAGCTGCCTTCCAAAGAGGCTATCAACAAGTGCAAAAACAAAAAGTCGTGCAACAGGCCGCTCAAGCTGTGCAAGCTGCCAAAACCGCACAAGCTGCATTACAAGCACAACAAGCACAACAAGCCAAAGCTTTATTGCAACAACAACAACAACAAGCTGCCCAAGCTGCACAAGCATTGCAAGCACAAAGAGTCGCTCAAGCACAACTTTTATTGCAACAACAAACTGCACAAGCGCAAGCCCAAGCAAAAGCTCAAGTGCAAGGCCAAGCACAAGCCCAAGCACAAGCTCAAGCGCAAGCACAACAAGCACAAGCACAAGCATGACTTCTTGCACAAGCAGTGCAATGGCAAGCGTACCAACAAGCATTAAAACAATATCAAGAACAACAAGAAGCAACAAAATTGGCAGCCCAACAACAAGTGTTGTGGGAACAAGAATAAGCAGAACAACAAGCGTTGTTAGAACAACAAAAAGCACAGCAGCAAGTAGAACAACAAGCGTTGTTAGAATAGCAACAAGTGCAACTACAAGCAAAAATCCTAGCACAACAACAACAAGAGCAACAACAAGAATTGTTCATCCAGGAGCAAGTAGAAGCCTACTTCGCTCACCACAACACACCGATACCATTGAACAATGCACAAACCAATCCATCCATCCAAACCAACCCATCCATCCAAACCATGATTGCAACACCCCAAAACACATTCATCCCACCCCCTGATCCTCAGAATGATATGACAACACAATTCAAGTTGCTCTCACAACAAGTACTTGATCTTCAATTAGGGCGAACAACCAAAATGCAAAGCAACTTGTGTCCCTATCCATTTGATAGGAGCCTAGACATGAAACCATTCCCTAAAGAGATTTGAGATCCCTAAATTTGACAAATGTCGAGGGGAAACCACGAGATCACATTAGGGAATTCAGGTTCATTGTATGGAGGTTGCATATGACGATACTTATCTGATGCGGCTATTCCCTAGGAGCTTAGCAAGAAATGCTATAGAATGGTTCTCTCACTTACCTTCAGGCATTAGGACATTCGAAGAAATTAGAGATGCATTCATTAGAAACTACGCCTGTAACATTACAATGGATGTTAGTCTCGAAGAACTCTACGCTCTGAAACAAGGAAAGAATGAATCTTTCACTTCATTTCTTCAACAATGGTGATCCAAGGCCAATCGGAGCAAATGGACCATGCCAGAAGAGCAACAAGTCTGCACAATCATTACCAACCTTGAAAGCCGCTTGTCATTCCACCTCAAGGTTCAGGGAATCACCACCTATGATCAACTAATCGCCAAGGCGCTTAGCATCGAAAGAGCCCTTGCAACCCAACCCATCGAATCAACATCATATCACGAACCACAAAACAATCACCCACCCTCAAATTACAATGATAAACCTTGTACATGGGCTAGAAACAAGAACATCACTAATGATGGAGTCGTTGATGCTAAGGTGGTCATTAGTGGTCCACGCCAAAATACACCCGCACCGCAAATCCAACCACAATGCCAAAACACTCATCACACAACATATCAACCCAACAATAATCCCACCATCAATAATGTCAACAACCAAAGAGGACCACCTCAACGCAAAACATACCCCAAATGAAAATACACTACTTTGGGGGAACCACTTGAGGACATCATGAAAAAGCTAATCGACGAAAAACTCATCCAAGCTCCTACATTTGAGAATTATCAATAACCTGATGTCAAACCTCCTTGGTACAATGAAAATCAACTATGTGAGTTCCACAAAATCAAAGGCCACACCACAAACAATTGTATGAGACTTAAGAACATCATCCAAGATCTCATCGACTAAAGAATCATAAATGTGGAAACACCTACTGGGAATTAGGATCTTAAAATCTACACGAATCCAATGTTGAATCATGGCAACAAAGGGAATAACAAGGATAAAGGAAAAGGTGTAAATCATGTATACAAAGCAGGTTGTTTCAACCTCAATATTTGCATGGTCATCGCGATCAAAATGCATGCCAAAGGCGTGGAGTCACCACAAGAGGCAGAAAATTCACCATTGCAGGGTCATCCCAACCCAATAGAGTCCCTACATCAAGAGTCGTTCCGTATAGCTACAATGTCGTAGACCAACTCAAGAGAACACCACCACACATCTCCATCATGGAGTTGTTAAAAATTTCATCGGCCTATAAAAAGATCCTCGAAGAAGCATTAGCCTCATCCACCGTCCCCACAGATCTTGATGCAGAACAATTCCAAGCTATGGTCAGAAACATCATAACACCTAATCTCCTTACGTTTTCTGACCAAGATTTTCCTGCCCAACCATCTCACAATCGCGCACTTCACTTGGAGGTCATTGTGAACAAAATCAAAATCAAAAGGGTCCTGGTGGATGGAGGTGCAGGTTTGAACATTTGTTCTTTTAGCTTCATCAAGCAGTTAAAGATATCAGAAGATTCCATTGATAAAGGGAAGGGCATCACAATCAGAGCATATGATGACCAAGAAAGAGTGTCACAGGGCACAATTAAGCTCCCTATCCAAGTAGGGCCAACACTTATGGAAACCACCTGTCAGGTCCTAGACCTCGACTTACCATACAACATTCTCCTGGGACGCCCATGGATCCATGCAATGAAAGCCTTAGCATCAACCTTCCATCAATGTGTAAAATTCACACATAATGGACAAGAGGTTACCATCCATGGAGATCACGAGTCATTTCATCTTGCAAGAACGCGAAGCCAAATGTACAAAAATCCCCAAGTGCGAGAAAAATGGTGAGGCCCATCCATCATACATCGATCCAGCCATTCTCGCCACGTGAAAGAGACACCCGCCATTCCCACCATATCCGATATCAAGCTCATCATCTAGGAGGATGGTTGTGGAAGTTATAGACTCCCTAACAATGCTTTTGTGATAGGAGAGTTACCACAATCTCCAAGATCACGAGGACGCCCACAAGAAAATCAAGCTCCCTCATCACAAACCTATCTTCAAAATTATCCTGAATTTACAAGGTGGGGAGACCTTGGCCACGAAATAATTGACGAGATCCATCAAACATGTTGTATCGAGGATGAAGGTGACCTGAATTACCAATGGATGAAAGAAGCGGAGGCCTACACGCGATTGCTTGCGATGGGCTATGGCGAAATCAAAGGCTGGGAACAAGGCGGCAATGGGCTCTTAATACCAATCATGCCGCAGGCCAGCGACCTACCAACAAATCTTGGTCTTGGATGTACCCCTCGAGAATAACCATCACGTGGCGAAGTCCTGCGGTGTTTGCTATTGGTTCTCCTCGGCCAGTCCCCTGGTACAAGTGCACTCTGATACCCCATATGGAATGAGGACATGCATAACTTTATCCTTTGAGCCTATATTAGTAGCGGCGAAACAAAGATACCTTATCCAACCTACTAGGTTATTGAAGATGCCACCCTATGTATGATTAGTACCATATCCTTTGAACCCGGATCGCATAAAATCACATGCAGGATCCTTAGTCTACCCCCAAGCGATGCGACTATGACCAGCGAGGACCACGGTTCTGGAAATGCATTCAAAAAATGATGAAAGAGCTCACCGGAATTCATGGGGTTGAGGGATAATAACATTCCATATAAGGAGATGCGCAAGGCGGAGATTCATAATGGAGTTAGACACACTTATTGTAAGGAAGCGATTGAATCAACCCGATTAATAAAAGTGAAAACTAAGAATCATATCCAAGTCCTTGAGTGCAAACCACACCATGGCACTCTCTGACAAGAAAATAGTAAAAATAAAGGACGTATCCAATGGTGAAAACCTCTCTGAGGCACTTGCGGATGAAGGATTCAATCTTCCCCTAAGAGCTATTCATCAGAAGTCGGCATTCTTGGCGAAAAATGCAGCCGGTTAACCTACACCAAGACGAGGGCCCGCACATACGTCTATGATCCACTATTATCAAAAGACAAGAACTCTAGCGGCATTCCTAAAGGAAAAGACAAATAAACTTTGCATGGAGTTATGCCGATGTCACGGAGACTGATCAAATCACTGCGGTCCACCACCTAGCGGTGTATCCAGATGCAAAACCTATCAGACAGAAGCTTCGCAAAATGCATCCTCAAATTGCTTTGTTAGTCAAAATGGAGCTCAAAAGCTATTAGATGCTAGATTCATCCAACCAATTGATTATCGAATGAATTGCTCGAACTTAATTTTTGTTCAAAATCGTGAACTATCGGCGGAATGCGCCGCAGTTTGAAGATTTGAACAAGGCATTTCTCAAGGATGATTTCCCGCTTCCCAATATCGACATGATAGTGGACATAGCCCAATGAGGACATGAGATGCTATCATTAATGGACGGATTTTTAGGATACAACCAGATTATGATAGCAAAAGAAGATCAACACAAGATAGCTTTTACTTGTCCATGGGGGACCTACTACTGGAACATGATGCCATTCGGCCTAAAGAATGCAGGAGCAACATATCAACGAGCCATGAAATTGATCTTCCATGACATGATTCACAAAACAGTTGAAGACTATGTCGATGACATCCTAGCAAAATCAAGGAAAAGACAAGATCATATAGCAACCCTGGTACCTATCTTCAGCAGATTAGAGGAATACAAGGTGGACTAAATCCCAAGAAGTGCGTCTTGGCTGTCCGGGGAAAAGCTGCTAGGATGCATAGTCTCCATGAGGGTATTAGAAGTGGATCGAAAAAAGCAAAAGTCGAAGCAATCCTTGAGATGAGGCGCCAAGGAACTAAAACAAAGCTAGAGGCCTCCAAGGTGGGCTCAATCCGTAGAAGGTTCATAGCACAAGTGGCGGACAAAGCGAGGAATCCATTCACACCTACTCCACAGGGGAGTAGTATACAAATGGGATACCAAGTGTGAAGAGCGTTACCAGCAAAATAAAGGAATATCTACTGACACCTCCAGTGTTAATGCGACCTATCCCGAGAAGGCCATTGATCTTATATGTGTCAGCAACAGCAGCAGCCCTAGGAGCTCTTCTTGCTCAGCATGATGAAAATGGAATAGAGAGGGCCATCTACTATATCAGCAGGATAATGGTCGGTCATGAGCTAAATTACTCCTTCATTGAAAAAGCTTGCCTCGCAGTAGTATTTGCATCACAAAAATTCAGACACTACATGTTGGCACACAAGATCAAGCTCATTGTGAAAATTGATCCCCTCAAATATCTTTTATCTAAGGCAATGTTAACTGGCAGAATGGCAAAATGGGTCATGATATTATTAGAATATGACATCGAGTATGTTGAGAGAAAAGCTATCAAGGGTCAAGTTATTGCAGACCAATTAGCAGAAGCACCTATGTATTCTAAGAATCCCCTTGTCTCAGAGTTTCCAGATGAGTCTATTTTTAACCTCAACATTGCTGATCACTAGAAACTATACTTCGATGGTTCATATACCCAACATGGATCAGGAGCTGGTGTCTTCTTCATCACCCCACAGGGGGACTGCATACCAAGATCATACAAACTAGCATTTCCTTGCACTAACAACATTGCAGAATACGAGGCTTTGACTATAGGTCTTAGGATAGCAGTGCAGTGGAATATCATAGCTCTCAAGGTCTATGGCGACTCACAACTGATCATAAATCAGGTCAATAATGAATATTAGACAAAGGATGACAAGCTAACCCCATACAAAAAATTGGTGGAAACTCTAAAGGAATCCTTTATCGACATAACATTTGAGCAGATTCCAAGAACCAACAACAGAGCAGCTGACGCCATGGCTACAATTGGGTCTCTATTAGACATCCCTCATAATGTATCGAAATATGAATTTCTGATCGAGCAGATTCTCGTTCCCACATTCGAGGTACCAGAATCAGAATATGTGTGTGAAATCATTGGCCCAGGCGATCCTTAGTATCATGACATATATACATATCTTCGAATAGGAGTCTTACCCGCTGACCTACCATCGAGCCTAAAATGAACCTTCATCAAAAAAGCATCTAGATTTGTCATCCTAGGTCTTATACCGTAGAAGCATAGAGGGTACTTTACTACATTGTCTGAATGCTGAGGATGCATTAATCGCTCTAACTGAGGTTCATAATGGTATTTGTGGCTCACACTCGAGTGGGATGACCATTGCTAAGAAACTTTTGAGGCTGGGGTATTACTGGCCCACGATGGAAAGAGAAGCGCATGATCATGCCAAAAGGTGTTTACAATGTCAGCAACATGGGGATTTCATCCATGCTCTAGCTCAAGAGCTCCATCCAATCGTCACACCATGGCCTTTCTCACAATGGGGACTCGACCTCATTGGAAAAATCACACCCACCTCATCCAATGGCCATAAATTTATCATAACTGCAACTGAGTACTTCACAAAATGGGTGGAAGCCATACCCATGACCTATGTCACTGGAAAGCAGATCTCAAAGTTCATCCTGAACTATCTCATTTGCCGCTATGGTGTTCCACAAGCCATTATCTCAGATAATGGGACACCATTCAAAAATCAGGAAGTCTGTGACCTATGTGATAAGTTCAAAATCCAACATCGCTTTTCCACCCCATACTATCCCCAAGGCAATGGCCAAGCAGAAGCCACAAATAAAACCATCCTCAAAATCCTTAAGAAAAAAGTCAATGACGCAGGTCGTGATTGGCACTTGCAGCTTAATCTCGCCCTTTGGGCTTATCGAACAAGCATCTGCACACCCACTGGCGCCACCCCATTCTCCCTGGTCTACGGATCAGAAGTTGTACTCCCTCTTGAGATCGAGCTCTCATCCCTCAGAATATCACTACAAAATCTCATCACTGATGAAGAATATCGGGTTTCAAGACTAAACGAGCTGGAGTTATTGGATGAGAGAAGGATTGATGCTTTGAATCATTTGCAAGTCTATCAAAATAGACTCAAACGAAGCTACAACAAGAGGATCAGAAGCAGGACTTTCCAAGTTGGAGAACTAGTCTTAAAAGAAAATCAGAAGAATGTCCAAAATCCTAGCAGCAAAGGCAAGTTTGAACCTAATTGGTTAGGACCTTTCATCATCACGACAAGTTACAAATCGGGGGCATATCAGATATCAACACAGGAACCTCTGTAGGAGCCATGAATAGCTCCCCCATCTCAAAAGTTTTATGCCTAATTCTTTCAAGGTACTAGAACCAAAAAATCTAAAAATCGAGAAAAAGTCCTAAAAAATTATTGCCGGCTAAAACACGGCAACAGGTCTTGGTAACAACAAAAAAGCAAAAATCCAAAAAAAAAAAATCCAAAAAAGGATCAAAAAAATCGTCCTCTAGTGAAAACCACTTTTGTGGCACTTTGGGCAAGTACCTTGGTGAAAACCTGACAAACAGGCGCGTTGTGTAAATAAGCACTTTCCATCCACCAGGATCTTTATGTCTTGTTCGTCATTATCCCTCCATTTTGCTCCCATCATCCATCACATCTCATCTCCATCCATCACTCATCCACTCACATCCTCACCATAGCTTGGTCCTGTGTTCGTATTATGATCCCTCCAAGTACTACTCGGCCCATCCTCAAGGTCAATTTGTCCTGCCTTTATCGAAGTAGTCTTTTACATCACACTGGGGGCACGTTCTCATCAGATCGGATTCGTGTATGGTTTTAAAGTCCTCAATATCAGAAAAATCCAAAAACATCCAAAACATTTCAAAATCCAAAAACATCCAAAACATTTCAAAATCCAAAAACATTCAAAACATCAGAAAATCCAAAAACAGGTCAAAAAGTCATTTAAAAATCCAAAAACAAGGTTGTCTTGTCGAACTATGTCGTCTCTGAGCTTGAACGTAGGCAAGGTTGATCTTTGATCATCCCCCGAGACATTTAGGTTAGTCCTATAGGAGTTCGTCATAATAAACTGACATTGCATGATGTATATCTTCATCTATAAATTGGTCAAGTCGTCAGTCGAACTACGTGGTCTCTGCGTGTATAACGTAGGCAAGGCTAATCTATCGATAAGCCCCGAGGCCCTAGGATAGGTCTTTAGGTTAGTCTCTTGGTCAAAATCAGAAAATCCAAAACATTGGAAAACTAAAAATCAAAACATTTATAAAACCTCGGAAAAATACCAAAAGCAGCCTCAAAACATTGCAAAATTCCAAAAACATCCAAATATTTGAAAAAATCCATCCGCATCATCTCGCTTGCACCCGCAATAAACACCATTCATAATAAACTGATCGCCATCCTCAAACTTTGGTGAAACAGTTAGAAACAAGTCTAGCAGGTTAAAAGTAAAACTCAAAAGCATCAAGTCTCAAGTCTTAGTCAATACATTTTGGATAAATGAAATGACATGCCGCCATCCACTAACATGTCCTAGGATGTATCCTTCCTACAATGGGCATTATCTTTTGGCAATAAGTTTCGGTTCTTATCCTTAAAAACATACTGCTTTTTGGTTAGCGGTATTGAAGAACATCAGCTTGTTTGTGTACTTGGTCTTTTTTCTTTTGACTTATCTTATTGCGCTCAATCCCAGGACCTCTCGATGATATCCGAACGAAGGATTTAGAGAGATAGGAATGGGGCAATGATCATTATTCTTTTGTCTGCTGTGCTTGTTGGGCATTTTTGTAAAATAACTTGGCGAATACGTGCTTTGTTAGTGCGCCCTAGCAAGGTTTCGCATGTCGGTGTGAACAAGAATACTCCTATCTATTTGTTGAGTCAAGTCCATCACACTAAGTACAGCGCCATCACGGTCCTTTATACCTTGATGCGCCGTTAGGGCGTGTTATCAAAACATAAAGTAAGTGACCCTTTGAAAATCCCAATCTTGATGAAAATCATCATCATTTATCATCATCATCATCTATCATCATCATCTCTAATAAAGTCTCGACCAATCATGGACTTTTGGATCCTCTTGTCATCATCTCATTTCTGCACTAACATCATGCATCGAATCATACATCCATCATGCATCATCTTGCATCCATAAATCATCGGATTTTGCATATCATCTCACATGCATATCATCATCATAATATAGATCTGTTAGTCTAAGCATATCATAAATCATCCATTGCATAATCACAGCATATCACATCATTCACATCATCAATCTCATCCATCTCATATCATATCATCGTTTAAGTTGTTTAGGATAATATAGATTTTTTATTCTAAGCATCTTAAAATCATCTCATTTTCATCGTCATCCATAACCATCCATTTTGAACCTCTTTATCGCGAGATCGACCCTCAAATCGAATATTTTCGCTCGATCTCTCGAGGGGGCAATGTACTAGTGTACTTCTTTCCACTGGGGCATCTGAAAAAATCATGAAATTTTTTAATTTTGATTGCGGCAAGTTTATTCTTTGAACCAACGCAACAAGTACATTGCTTCAAAGAGGGGCAAAATGTAGACATGTAAAACTAACATTTTGCATTTGATCAGGATCATTTATCAACTGAACTAGATATTGCATTAGATCCATTCATCACCTTCATCCATTTAAATAATCTCATTGCCTAAGGTTATTTAAAATCAAAAAGTCCATTTAAATCAAATCTTAAATTATATTCCATCATTTTCTGATTTAAATAAATCAATTATCAAAGTCTTGAAAGTCAAATCATCTAATCAGCATTAATCAGCATAACCATCATCTAATCCTAATCTAATGCTAATCCCATCCCACTTGCATTATCTAGATCTAGCCACTTGCACAATAAATCAATTTTATTGATTTATTAAAACCTCATTTTCCCTCAACATAACAAGTCAAACATGGCATTTATTGCTCTTCTTTCTTGTCCCCCCCTCAAATTTATTGCAAATTTGAATTCAAATCCTCCCTCTCATGGGCACTCTTCCCAAATCTTGTACAACCATTGACCACTCACATGGTGACAAGTGTCCTCAGCTCATTGGCTTGTTTTTGATCCCACATTGGTCCCTCTTCAACACTTAGCATTTTGAAAAATCTATAAAAGAAAGCTTAATCCTCATTCATAGGATCCACAATTTTATGCAAGGTTACTCTCTTGGTTTGATAAATAATCTTGTTTTCATCTCCATTGCACTTCATCATCTTGAGCTTTTTATCAAGGGTTGGGAAAGGGTCACTAGCACATGTGACACCAATCCAACATGGAATAGGTGATTACCATGCTTTTGAAATGTCTTTTTGATGTTGTTTTGTTCCTTGTGGCATTTCTTTAGCATAGGTATTTTATTTCATGGAGGTATTTGCAGATTTGTGTGTTATACTAACCCTTCTAATGAGTTTTTGAGGTTGGTCTTACATTGCAGATTTTTGGTACTTCAGAAATGAAAATGGTTTTTAAAGGAGAATCTTAGCTTTCCACCAATATAAATTATGCTTTACTTTGAATTTAATGAATAATTATTATTCATTTTTCTATTTGAATTACGATGAAAGTCTGGATTGATAGGATGATTGAAAAACATCTATATCTTTCAAACGGTATCACATTTTTTGAAACCAAAACATGAATCACATTCTATGATTCACATACTATAGGATTAAAAAAAGAAAAATTGAATTTCATGAAGTTTTGACCAAGTTAAGGTGGTCAAACATACGATTTTTTATATTTTTTAAAAGTTGTAATAAAAAATTCATAATTAATTATTTACTTGGAAAAAAATTATAAAAAATATGCATCACATCCAGACATGAGTCATCTACTTATGTCTAAAATCTTATAAAATAATATTATCATTTTATTGTGGTTAGGGTGGTCAAACAGACACCTACTTATTTTTCCCCTAAAATTTAAGTACTACTGCATTGAGATTTCAAATATTCACCAAATAGATTTTATTTTTTAAAAAATAAACCTAGTAGTTTAGAAACTACATTCAATTTTCTATAGATTCTATTCTTACATATTTTTGAAGTAATATGGATAACTTATTCAAATTTTTATGTCAAGTTTCCTAACTCTGATTTTTCTGAATTTTTTGCCACTTAAGGGCCTATTTTTTCCATGATGATCCTGCACATACCCCTAAAGATTAAATCATTATTTAATCTTGATCTTCACTTTTTATGTTTTATCACTCACCTTATGACTAACACTAATCTCAATGCATGTCAAATCTTTAAATCTAAATCATTTGTCTATCTTCTAATATGAGCTTGTCATTTAAAAACTCGATTTTCTCTAAATTGACCTGACCTTCATCATTGTTACTCCTCTCAAAATTTGATGACTTTTGGAGCACTTGTTTTTTAATCTTTTATATTTCACTATTATCACATCTATTGAGGCTATAATTGCACACATATTAAAAATATAAGGGCAAGAATACTATCACGACGAAATGGAGGACAACAGAGGTTATTCATGGAACCATATTGATGCTTGGTGATATCTTTTCATTTATGCTTTCCTTTGTGCTTTGTTGTTTAGCTTTAGATTACATTCAAGTTTAATTGCATTTGTATTTCTTTAATCCACATTTGTTTCCATGATGTTACATTGATGTTTTATGAATGCAAGATGGGTGCATGTCATGATAGCATGTTGGCATGAAAGAAGATAGAAGAATGAGAGGGATAAACCCTTGATTTTGAGAAGATGGAGAAGTCCAACAAGTCTATGAGTCATCGAGACTATATTAGATTTGATGATAAATTATAATGATGTATTGCTTATTGAGGGATTGGGGATGTAAAGAGCATAACTTTGCTTATTTTTGATCAGACACAGATGTGATGCATCAAGGTATAAAAAAATAGGATGGAATTGTACCTAATGAAATGGAATCTAACTCGACACTCAGATAGGAGTATTCTTGTTCACACGCAACATATAAAACCTTATTAGGATGTACTTCATACATTTCAAACATCTTAGACCAAAACACAGAAAGGTAAAACCTCCCAATATAATAGTCAACAAGGCATCAACAAAGTTAGCATGACCAAGGTTATATTACAAGAATATCCAACAAGCATAGCAAACAAAAGATAATGATCAATGCCTCATTCCTTTCTCCCTAAATTGTTTAGATTAGACATAATCGATAGGTCATTGGAATGAGCGCAATAAGATAAGTAAAGAGAAAAGATCAAGTAAATAAACAAGCCAATGTTCTTCATACCTCTAGCCAAGACTAAACTACGATGATGCTTGATGTTGATGTCTATTGTAGGAAGGATGCATCCTAGGACATGATGTTATCAAATGATAGTGAGATAAACTAGATGAAAGGCTATTGATACCAAGAGTTGACCAACTTGTTTTTCTAATCACCTAGACTTAAGACCCTAACGTTTGAGGTTTTCACTTTTAAATTTGCTAGACTTGTTTCCAATTTCCTTGCCAAAGGTTGAGGATGACGATTGATTTATTGTGAGTGTATGTTTATTGTGGGTGAAAGAGAGACGGGAAAAATGGATTTTTTTTCAAATATTTGGATTTTTTTAGTATTTTGAAATGTGTTGAGGTTGTTTTTGGGATTTTTGAGATTTTACAAATGTTTTGATTTTTAAAATTTCCAACGTTTTTGTGTTTTCTAAGATTTTGACCAAGAATCTAACCTAAAGACCTATCATAGGGGCCTCAAGGCCTAATCAAAGATTAGAATTTCCTACGTTATACATGCAAAGACCACATAGTTCAACTAACACAGACTCACTTATTGATGAGATATGAACATGTATGGAATACTAATTTATTATGAAAAAATATTAACGGGTTGACCTAGGGTGTCTCAGGGGCACATCAATGATGGCCTTTCCTAAATTCAAGCTTAGATACCCATAGTTCGATGAGTGTAAATGATGATTTTGGGTTTCCCTCACACTACTTTGCACCTCCTATGGTTTTTCACCTAAAAGGAGAAAGTGGACTGGATGGGGTCGAAAATCCAAGGGTTTACACTCAAAGTTAATGTAAATGAGATGCATTATGCCTAATTAATATGTTATAATGCTTTGATATGAAAATGAAGTGATATAATGATGCAAAACTTGGAAAATGTAAATTTCTGGAAAACATAGTGTGATATGCAGAAATGCCTAAAAAATGCAACTAAATGATGAGATAATAGAACATAATGAAATAGGTGAACCTAGAATCTGAATTTTGATGTTGAGAGATTCTGGAATCCTAAAAATATTGATTGGGACAATTAAACCAGGTTGGGTGAAATAGTCCCAGTTTTGGGAAACTTTGTTGGAATGGGAATCTGCCAAATGGGTATCTAGAAATGTCAAAATCACTTTTTAGGCACGAAAGTAGGACTAATTTTCCACTAGTTTCAACTTAGTCCTCCTACATATTTCATGAATCTCAAGACAAAATCTTATAACCTTAGGCCTGCACTTTCTTTTCTAATAGGTGTCTGTACTTGATTCTATAGAAAACTGGGTAGAAAGCCTCTCAAAGCTTGAACTAGGATTGTGTTGACTTGATTGAGTTTGTATACTTGTTGGCCACCTTGCAACACCTAATTTCTTGATAAATTTTCATACCAAATTATGCAAACACACATGCAAAAGGGGAAAAATGGTTGAGGATTAGAGAATAGGGGTTTGCCATGGCCAAACCCCACTTTGGTAATCAAACCCTAAACAATGAAAAAAGATGAAAGGAGAATGATAAATAGATAACATGAAAATTCCATAAACTTACCACATCTTTGAAGTTGAAAATTTGAAGATATGCAATGAAGTGCTCCAATGGATGACTTGATAATGCTAGATTGCTTGAATGCTTTGTAAGATTAAATTCTCAATAAGTGCAAGAGATAATATGAGATTAGGAGATGTAAAAAGAGGGGAAAAACACTTATTTATACTTGATTTTACTAAAATTTCCCAAAAGTAACATATCACAAGCTGACCTCAAGGGTGAGAGGACAAAATCCCGCTAGAAATTTAAAATTATTTTGAGTTTTGTACTAAAAAGGACTAAGTCACCCCTATTGGCAACTTAGTCCCACTTAAGAAAATTAAGTGGGTGTCAATAATTTCAAGTCATTAAAATTTTTCCAACAGGTGTATCCTCAAAAACACACTTAAAAATGGTCAAAAATTTTATTAAAGGGTCATTTAAACATGAGAAAGGGTTGAATTAGTGAAGAAAATTCTAGAAAAGCATGAAAGCGAGTTATAACACATCACAACACTTTGAAATAAGACTTAGTAAATCATAAAAAGAGGTTATTTAAGTGAATTATGATTAAAGGATCCTAGAAAAGTGTGAAAGTGGGTTACAACACTTCACAACACCTTTACAAGACATCCTATAAATTTTAATGATTCACAAGGGTCCAAGACCTAATGTGAATGTGTGGACCACATTACAACATTAAATCTAGGAAAAATCAAACCAAAGTCCACTAGAAAGACTCAAGTGAGCATAAAAATTTTAACTATACATTTTTTGGCAACACATTAAGCCCCCACTTTAGTGAGAGGATCAACTTGCTTCAAACTCTTGCTAAAGTAGCCCAACATGCACATTGAAAGGGATCCTAATGAACTCATATTGGTAAGATGAAACAAAAATAATCAAGAGGGATGATGAAGCCCCCAAGATCAAGATCTCATGGAAAACTAAACATAATAACAAAGGAACACACATGATGATTAAAAGGAATGAAAAATTTGATCATCTGTCCAACTCATTGTGGATTAGATCTAAGCTAGTTGTTTGAAATAATAAATGTGTACTCACTATGCGGTGATGAAACTTATGGTTGTTTTTCAAGTGAGAAGTCCCAAGCATACTCACTTTGGGGCCACAAAACTTCTAGTTGTCCGCAGGGTGATAGATCCACATCAGGTGGCTATGGGGAAAGTCGTGCCTTGGAATGGGCTTCTCCCTCAACCATATCAAAGCTATACTCTTGATAACTTTAATAAGGTGCCACAAAGATAAATTTTGGTTTGTGCTTCATGAGACAAGAAAAGCTTTGTATGCTTAGAACTCATGAAAAAATGCAAGGGTACCATAGGCATGCAAGTTGCATTATGTAAGGTGGAAAAACTGTAAAAGGTAAAATGCAGAAATGTAAAATGCAAAAGAAGTTCAAAGGAGTCTTGTTATCTTCATGCAAGGTTTATCACTTAGGGAACATTGTGTCTAATGTCTCCAAGTGAGGACCAATCAAAGAATGGTATATTCACAACTTAGGGGATGCAATGCATCACATCAAGCCACCAAGAGGAATGTAATATGTTAGAATAGATTGCACTTATGAAGGAAATCATATCCAATATCATCCAAAAAGTGACAAGTGCATCGTATGACGTGACAAGACTACGTGAAGAATGCAAATGAAATGATGCCAATGTTTACCCCCCACTATAAAGGAATTGCTACACACCATTCTATGAGAAATTACTATAAAGTAGAAAAGGAAAGAAGATGCAAAAAGAAGACATAAGAGCCAACTTTGAAAGCCCCTTTGCCAAGTCATATGTTTCCAAGTAAGGTTACTTCATGTAAACGAAAAGGAAAACAAAAGAAAGGGAGGTGGAACCCCAAAAAGGAACACACAAAACACATAAGGGATCTTTGGATTTTGGTTTAGAATGTTCGTTGCTGCAATGTGTTTATTAAAGAGCTCGAAACTATCATCATTCCCCAAAGCACGTAAAACTAGAAGAATGACATAAAGAGAGAAAAAACAAAAGAAAAGAAAAGTCCTTTTTTAGTCAACATGGAAAAAGAAAAGGAAAAGATTTTGGGTCAACATGAAGGAGACATTATGGTCTCAATGCCTTGCGTCATCCCCGAAAGGAAAAACACAAGAAAAGATAAAAAAGAAAAAGGAAAAGGGACCTATTGGGTCAACATGGAAGAGACATAGGGCATCTCAACACTTTGTGTCATCCCCAAAAGGAGAACAAAAAACAAAAGAGAAAACGGAAATGCAAAATGTAGGACATATAGAATAATAGAGGTACAAATAGAGGAAGTGCATAAAGAGAGAGAATATCACACACACACTATGGGGGAACACAATACACACATAAAAGAAAGAGAAAAGAAAAGAAAAATGCAAAAGGCTAGTAAGTTGAATGCATGTCAACCATCTAACAAGTCATTTGCTTCCCAATCACGTTCAGTGTATTATGAGGGTAGATGATTGTCCAAAGGAAGAGTTGCAAGTGCCAAACTAGGAGATGTACCAAGTTCTTCACTTGGTGTAGAAGGTTTATCATTTAAGCTCATGGTAGATGAAAATAAAGAGTTTATATCATTATGCACATATTTATCTATTTTTGTGATCTCCTCCTCATCATCATCATCAAGATTGATTGCAATGAGAGGATGAAGGGTTATTTCCAAGGAAGGATGTATCAAAAGTTGTGGCTATTGGATCAGATCAATTTGTTGTGAGGGTTGGACTGTATTATCTTGTGGTGGGTTAGGATGAAGAGGGTGATCATCTATTGCTTCTATCAAAAGTGAAGGTTGGTTTTCTTTGTTTTATTTCATTTGAGATTGACGAGCAAGGAGATGACGATGACACCTACGCTGGACCTAGCACCATGGTTTAATTTTGTTTTATTTTGAAGTTGTTGAGGGGTAAGAGCAGGTTGATCCATCATAGGTTCCTTTTTTTTTGAAGGGGGAAGAACAAAAGAAACCAAAGAAGATGGTCAATCACTTTCTCTTTAGATTTATACACTTGTTTAATGCAAGGAGGCATAACGGGATTGGTTTTAATATCTCATGGGAATTTAAAGGAGGAAGGGGGAGTGTCTAGGCGTGGTTGCTTATGGGGTGGTATTGTTTGTTCAGTTTCAAATTCAAGATAAAGCATGGTCTCATCTAGGATAGGAGGAGTGGAAGTGGATGGGGACCTATTACAAAGAGAAAACTCAGCTATTCATTTGGCTTTGAACTTTTGATAGGCTATGTAAAAGAAATCTTTATGGGGTGTGATGGGCTGCATAGATTTAGGCCAAAAGGCTTCGAAGGAAAAATTACCTCTAGAAGACAATGGATGAAAACCACTATGGTGTATGACAAATATTTCATTTCCATATGGAAACTTCAAACATTTGTGAACAACTAACGAGACTGCTTTCATCGAGTGGAGCCAAGGATGACCTAGCTGCAGACAAAATTTATCTGATTGTGGAATGATAGTAAATGTTAAATCCAAAGTTTTGGGTCCTATAGATGTAATAGGAGTAAGATCAATCTAATTGTAGGGCACGCAAAAATAGTATGTGTTTTAATCCATGCGGCTGGTTTATTATAATCATCTTGATAGAGATCGTGTAATACTAAAAAATCTTCTATGATCACATTCTTGCCACAGGCGGGATCTACTAATATCCCATTAGTGGACTTATCATAGATTTTTTTGGCTATGTAAAGAGGACCATTGGGAAGCTTTTTTAATTATATCATGAGAAGAAAAATTAATATCAAGAGATTTGTTGGTTGGGCCCTTACGAGGGACAATTTCTATCTTACCCACAAGTTCATCCATAGGATTAACTTGAGTAACAAGTTGTTCAATATTTGTATCAATGTTCATCACATGAGTGTTTGAAGGTTCACTAGCCTTGACAGATGAAATGTTGTGTTTAGGAATAGGGTTGGTAAAAATTTGTAAATTCTTGTTAGGAGGTGCAACGGACTTATTGCCTTGATCATTGACACCCACAATGCACAAACGACCTGAATCAATGAGGTCTTGAATGAAGTGTTTGAGACACTTAAATTGTTCGATGTCATCACCATTTTGGAAATGAAAATGGCAATAAGCATTAGGTTTAAATGTGGGTGGTAAAGGCTTGGTGGTATCAAGTGGTCTAATGGTAGGAAAAGTGATCATTTGTTGTTGGAGCAATTGGTTCATTGTATTATGGAGGGTATCAGGTAAGGGAGTAAATTATCTCTTCGGGTCCCCATAGGTAGAGGGCACCATTGCTTTAACAACTACCACTTGACTTGGAATAGGTTGGGTTGGTTGCAGAGAAGGCAGATTAAACTGTAAAAAGCCTTTGTTTTATTTTCTAAAGTTTTGTCCATTGTTTTGGTTGGTTTGCTTAGAGTTCTCAACTCATTTAGAAGTGGGCTTTGAATCATGACTACAAATTGAGTTGTGATAGTCACAAAGGGTGGTGCATAAATGCATGAATGAAGGAAAATTCATCATAGTTAACTTATCCTAAAGGTGAGTGTGCAAGTTTTTGATAAACATCTTTTGTAGATGTGAATCAAGAATCTTGACATCAATTTGAGCATACAACGATTGATAACATGAAATGAAATTAGTTACTTTTTCATCTAAATGTTGTTTACATCACATAAAATAAGCCATTATCATTTTGGGAGTCATATGAACTTGGAAGTGACTTATAAAGGCATCCACAAGTTCATTGAACGATCAAATTGAATGATTCCAAGGGTAAGTTTGAAAACCACTCTAATGTAGTGTCCTTCAAGGTCCTAGGAAATTTTTTGGTGAATAGCTTATCATCTAGGAAAAAATCATTGCATAAGGATGTATAAACATTGACATGATTAGTAGGGTCTCCTTTGCCTCCACATTTCTCAAACCTAGGAATTTCAATTCTTTATGGCATCTATGTGCGTAAGATCTCTAAGGATAATGAACTACTACAAACATGATATGTGGTTGGAGAATTTTTTCTTTGGCTAATGATGGATATTTTTTGTTGCATGGATGAAATGGTGTTAAGGAGTTGTGTAATGATGGGATCGATTTAAATGGTATGAGGTGGAATGAAAAATGGTGATGGAGTGTATGTAATGTTAGGGGAAGTGAAAGGGACACTAAGAGGGGTCAAGGTGGAAGAAGGAATATGTGATGTCACAAAAGAACTAGGAATGCTAGTTGGAATAGTGAAAGAAGGATTCACATGACTAACCTGTTGCATAGTTGTTGTAACTTGAGGAGTGGTATAAGTTGGTATGGATGCTATGGTTGAAGGAGGAGGAATGTGAGGTCCTCCTTGGCTTACAACAATGTTGGCTGATTGGGATGTGGGAGGAACATGTTTGTTGTATATTTCAGCTATTATTTTCATAACTTGTCAACCATCATCACTTTCAATCAAGTGATGAAGTTTTTATATCATAGGTATAGAAGTGGTGGAAATGGTTTCAAGACTTAAGTCGTGTTGCAAATGTGAAAAATCCTCATGAATACTAATGACTTTTTCATGCGGAATGGAACTAGTTTGGGTGTCAATATGCTTTGGATGTGAAGGTAAAGGCATACTAGTGGTAGTATCATGCTTAATGCACCAATGTCCATACCAAGAGTAGGATCTCTTGGGATCCCAAGGTCTACAATGAAAGTGTTATCGCGGGAAGCCATGAGTCTAGATTTTTGTCTCACTAAAGTATTATCAATGGGGTACCACTCATACAAGTAGCACAAAAGATGGGGTGGATGCAAATGCAATACAATATAGGAAAAATAAAATGAAAATAGTAGAAATTATGTAAACATAAATAGAAATGCAATAATAGAAAATATAAGTACCAAAAATACCCAAAAATTACCAGAAAATACAGTGCAAAATATGCAAAAGGACTAAGTCACCCACAGTAGTGATTTAGTCTCACTAATGATTTTTTTGTGTCTTTTTAGAACTTTTAAATGTAATTCTATGTCTTTTAGATGCAAAAATGGAACTACAGTATGTAAATGCAGAGTTTTTGTGATTTTTAATGCAAAAACAATGAAATAATGCAAGCTAATTGAGCTTTTCACTAATGCAATTTTAAAACCCTAGGATGCACTTTAACCAATGCAATATGCAATGCAAATGAAACCTAGGATGCACTTTAAAATTAGAAAGGAATATGTTAAAAAGAGACTGGTTCACCAAAATGTAAATGAATGATTTTGGATTGTCGTCACAATACTTTGCTCCTCCTAGGGTTTTTCACCTAAAAGGAGAAAGGGGATTGGATGGGGTCCAAAATGCAAGGGTTTACACTCAAAGTCAATGTAAATGAGATTTATTATGCCTAATTAATATGTTATAATGCTCTGATCTAAAAATAAAGTGATCTAATGATGCAAAACTTGGAAAATGTAAAGTGTTGGAAAACACAGTATGATATGTAGAAATGCCTAAAAATGCGACCAAATGATGAAATAATAGAAAAAATGAAAGAGGTATACCTAGAATCTAAAATTTGATGTTGAGAGATTCTAGAATCCTAAAAATTTGACTAAAAATGTTTACTAGGACACTTACAATAGGCTAGGCGATTTATTCCTAGTTTCAGGAAACTTTTCCAGGATGAGAATATGCCAAATGGATATCCAAAAATGTCAAAATCACTTTTCAGGCCCAAAAGTAGGCCTAATCTGCCACTAGTGGAGACTTAGTCCTCTTGTAGATTTCAGAAGTCTCAGGACAGAATCTTATAGCCTCAAGTCTGCACTTTCTTTTTTGATAGGTTTTCATACTTGATTATGTAGAAAACGGGGCAGAAAGCCTCTCCAAGCTTGAACTAGGGTTGTGTTGACTTGATTGAATTTGTAGACTTGTTGACCACCTTTCAACACCTAATTTCTTGATAAATTTGCATACAAAGGTCTGCAAACACACATACAAAAGGGGAAAAATGGTTGAGGGTTAGAGAATAGGGGTTTTCCTTGGTCAAAACCCAATTTGCTAAGTAAACCCTAAATAATGAAATGAAATGAAAGGAGAATGATAAATGGATAACATGAAAATCTCATAAACTTACCACACCTTTGAAGTTGAAAATCTAAAGATATTCAATGAAGTGCTCCAATGGATGACTTGATAATGCTAGATTGTTTGAATGCTTTGTAAGATTGAATGCTCAAAGAGTGCAAGAGATAATATGAGATTAGGAGATATAAAATGAGTGGGAAAACACTTATTTATACTTGATTTTACTCAAATTTCCCAAAAGTAACACATCACAGGCTGACCTCAAGGGTTAGAGGACAAAATCCTACTATAAATTTAAAATTATTTTGAGTTTTGTGCCAAAAAGGACTAAGTCGCCCCTATTGGAAACTTAGTCCCACTTAATCAAATTAAGTGGGTGTCAAGAATTTATGGGCATTAAAAGTTTTCCAACAGGAGTATGGACTCAAAAGCACACTTAAAAACAACCAGAAAGTGTATTAAGGGGTCATTTAAACATGAGAAAGGGTTGAATTAGTGAAGAAAAGTCTAGAAAAGCGTGAAAGTGAGTTACAACACTTCACAACACTTTGAAATAAGACTTGGTAAGTCATAAAAAGAGGTTATTTAAGTGAATTATGATGAAAGGGTCCTTGAAAAGTGTGAAAGTGGGTTACAACACTTCACAACACCTTTATAAGACATCCTAGAAGTTTTAATGGTTCACAAGGGTCCAAGACCTAATGTGAATGTGTGGAGTGCATTACAACATTAAATCTAGGAAAAATTAGGCCAAAGTCCACTAGAAAGACTCAAGTGAGCATAAAAAATGTCAACTATACATTTTTTGGAAACATAATGCGATATGAACGTGTATGGAGTGTCAGTTTATTATGAGAGACTCCTACCAGATTGACCTATGGTTTCTTGGGGGCACATCAATGATGGCCTTGCCTATGTTCAAGCTTAGAGACCCATAGTTTGACACAATGATTGTTTTTTGAATTTTTCTATTTTCGATCTATTTTTGGATTTTGACATGTTTTAGATGTTTTTGGATTTTCTAAATTTCTGAATGTTTTTGAATTTTCTAATTTTTTTAATGTTTTTGAATTTTTTGATTTTAAGGAAGATTTGAAGAATATACACGAATTTGATCCCATGTAGGTATAAGAACATGCCCCCAATGTGAGTTGATAGACTACTCCAATATAGACAAGACAAACTGATCTTATGAATGTGCCAAGTAGTTCTAGGAGGGAACATGATACAAACACATGATCAAGCTATGATGTAGACACGGATGGGTGTTAGAAGGATCAATGGAATGCAATGGGTGAATGTGATGGAAAGCAACAGAAGGAGAGGTAGAATAATCCATAGAATCCATGGTGGATGGAAAGTGCTTTATTTATGCAAGGCACCTGATTGCAAGGTTCTCACCAAGGTACTTGCCCAAAGCACCACCGAAGTGGTTTCCACTAGAAGATGGATTTTTTTCTATTTTCAATCCTTTTTTCTGATTTTTTATATTTTTTATATTCTTTTGTATTTTTGATTTACACCTTGCAAGCTTAGGCATAATTTTTTTTGAGATGGGAGCTATTGATGGGCTCCTGTAGAGGCTCACCTTCAACCGTAGATAGCTGATATGCTCCTAATTTATAACTTGTCGTGATGATGAAGGGTTCCAACCAAGTGGGTTCAAATTTTACCTTGTTGTCTAGATTTGGCACATTTTTTTGATTCACCTTCAGTATGAGTTCTCTAACTTGAAAGGTCCGACTCTTGATTATTTTATTGTAGCTTTTCTTGAAATGGTTCTAATAGACTTGTAGATGGTTTAACGTATCAATGCACCAGCTGAGGAGATCCAATTGATTATAACACCTTGGTCCTTTTCACAATGGGGGCTTGATCTCATCAGTAAAATCACTCCCACCTCATCCAATGGTTACAAGTTCATTATCACCACCACAAAGTTCTTCAAAAATTAGGTAGAAGCCATTCTAATGACCTACATCATAGGGAAGCAGATCTCCAAATTCATCCTGAACTACCTCATTTTCTGATATGGTGTCCCAAAAGCCCTTATCTTAGATAACAAGATACCTTTCAAGAACCAGGATGTTCGAGAGCTATGCCAAAAATTCAATATCTAGCATCGCTTTTCCACCCTATACTACCCCTAAGGTAACAACCAAGATGAGGCTACAAATAAAACCCTCTTGAAAATCCTAAAGAAAATAATCAATGAAGCTAGTCATGACTGACACCCATAATTGAATCCTACCTTATGGGCTTACTGAATGAGTATCCACACACATAGAGGTGTAACACCTTTCTCCCTAGTCTATGGATCAAAATCCATACTTCCTATTGAGATCGAGCTCCCATCCTTAAGAACATCATTGCAAAATCTCATTACTGATGAAGAATATTGAGTGTCACCCTTTGATGTGGAGAGGATGCTCAAGTTCCCACCTCCTTGATTAGCTTCAAGATGATAATGAACAAAGATGCAAGATGTTGAAGATTAAATGAAAGATGAAAATGTTTGAGATTGTGTATCAAGTTGTTGTCCAATTTCAAGTAGATAGGTTGAAGGGTTGGAGAATGGAGAGATGGGGAGAATGTGCATGGTAAATGCATGTAAGAGGGGTGTAAGAGAGATTTAATGCATTTGTAAGAGGCATTAAATGAATATGGTTGAGGTGTTTTGGAGGGAAATTGTTTAGGTAAGAAAGTCAAATAAAGGGAGTTAATGAAGGAATATTCCCTAGAATATGTCATTGAGAGGATAAATGAGGTAATTAGTTAATTAAAAGAAACTATTTTTATGTGCAAGTGGGTTGGTTAGTCAGGGGTTAAGATTTGACCTAGGTTGAGTCAAAAGCTAGAGGATGGGTAATGGTGGTTAGGGGTTAATTAATTCAAATTAATAACTTTGAGGAATTTTAAGAGATTTGACATTTGATTTAATTAATTTGATTTATTAAATTAGATGAGAGGACTTTTAGGACTTTAATTAAATAAATTGATTTATTTAATAAAATATGATGCACATTAGCGAATTAATCAAATAAATTATTGTAGTTGATTAACAGAAGAAATGATGTTAATTCAAGCATCTACAGTAAAATATTAAATATATTTTAAATTGTATTTTATATTGAATATATTTATAAATTTAATATTTATATATTTGTTACTTAATTATATATTTATTTTATAAAGAAAAGTATTGACTACAATAAAAAAACTCATCTAATGAAAAATGATTTAATTAAAAATGAAATGTATGTGATCACTCACAAGTCACACAAATCAACAAAATCATTAATTTTACTAAATATAAACATAATATTGTATAATTAATCTTTGTATTCTAATCTTTAGAGAATCAATGTGAACTAAAATAAAAAACATAACATGAAAAAAATAGCTTGATCACATTTTAAATATAAAAAAAGTATATTATATAATTAATGTATGTATTCTACTATTTAAAAAATAAATATATGCTAACAAAAATATAAAACATAACAAAAGAAAAAATAATGAATTTGTCACTTTGTGTGGCCCACATGTGATACAAGTGTATTTTTCAATTAAATTATTTTTCATCCCATTATGATTGATGGAATTGTTTATACATACTAGCATACATATATTAAATATTATATTATATAAAATATGCTAAGAGTTATCCTTCTCGTGCCTATTTTCAGCTAATCATATATTTTAAAAAAGGATAGGGAGGCACAAAACAAATAAGAGAAAGCTATCAAATAAAAGCTCAATAAAGGAAAGCAAAGAAAAAAAAGCTACAGATAAGATGTCATAGGCATTGAACCGTTAAGAAACCAAAGCTAAAACTAGCACTTGCACCCAATGGGGGTTCAACGGAGATTCCGATAGGAAAATGAACAAGAAGCATGAATGAATTGTTATAATACATAGGTGGGGGGAGTAAAATATATCTTTATGGAGATATGCATTGTACAGTACAAGCAGGTACAATTTTTTGTTGGGTTTTTTCTTTATAAACAATGAAATCCCTTTGAACAATTTATAGCCTATTTGCACAAGTCAAATTTACACAAGAGCATCTATCTATCTTTTTTAAAGACATGCAATGTCTAAGAAGTTAAAGACAATGCTGATTAGATTTCCTTGATTAAGCACTGACATAGAAGATTGCTAGTAGTGATTGACCACCTACAAAAGCCAAAATTGTGTAGTTGATTAGTTTTAGTTTTGATACTCTATTCAAAGAGGGGATAATAAAAAATGTATAATTTTGAGAGAGTGTGTAATTAATTGTACATAACTAAGAATGTTGTTGTGAGAGAAAGTGCAAGCGAGCTTCTTCTTTCTTCCTGATAATGTTGTATGGGTTTTTTTTCATTTTGGAGTAGTGATCAAAAGAGAATGCAGGCTCTATGTGAAGGCCACTTATGGCTTTGACTCTAGAAATTGTTGTAAACGTAAGGCCTTGTCTTTCAGTTGTACCAATATTTATTGTGGCTTTATTTAGTGTAAGGCCTTGTGATTTGTGTATAGTGATAGCCCATGCCATGGTTAGTGGTATTTATCTATGGTTTCCATGTGTTACTGGATGTATTGGTATAGCTTTTGGGTCTGTTTCATCCCACGATGGACCAGTGTAGTTATCAAATGTGACTGTAACATATGCAAGAAATGCAGGTGGTTTTGATCCTGCAAGATATACAATATCTTTGAGTTGACCAAGCGATCCATTTACTAGTCCAGCTTGGATCCATAGGTTTGTGGTAAGCATGACACGTTGACACTTGCTTAGTAATACCTCTTGGGGAAGTTGCTTATCACTATGATCGACACCTAATTTAGATTGTGTATTTTCTACACGACTTAGTGCAACGGGCATATTAAGTAGTTTCAACATTTTTTTGTTGTGCAATGTTACTAGCTCATTTGTAGCAAATAAGTGTATTGATTGGTAAAAATTTTGTTGTTTAGTATTTGTTAGTTTCTTGTTCGTGCGAGTCATCAATAAGTCCCAATCATGTTTTGTCGATTCTACATTGTGAATGTTTTGTAATGTTTGACAGAATTGTATTTGAATTGGATCATCACCTTCTTGTCTAAACATTGTTTGTAATGTAACAACTGTATTAAATTTGTGCCATACATTTCTTGCAGTTATGTGTGTTGAATAGATAGGTTTATCCATAACAGGTGGAAGTTGTGCAACGCCTCCTAAAATAATTATAGACATGCCACCAAAGCAAGTTTTTTGTTGATGGGGGAATGCTTCACGTAACCTACTATCAACTTTCAATAGAATTTTTGGCCCAATGAAGCTCATCTCATGAATGAGAATGTATTGTATATTTTTCATGTCTTCCTGGAATGTTGTCAATGCTTGTCCTTGTAATGGTTTTATTTCTCTAATTGGAATCTTGAGGGTTGCATGTATAGTTGAGGGATGTATATTAAATGCTGCAATTCCTGTTGGAGCAAGAACAAGGAGGGGGTTTACTCTTGTTGGTATGCAAGTTTGTAGTGCATTTCTTATGCAATGAATTAGATAGGATTACTCAGTGCCAACAATTCCTTGTATGACCATATTGAATGGTTGGTTAGAGCATTTCTCCATTGAGTGGTTTGTTATTATAGTTAGTGCTAGTTGTTGTTGGGTGGATAATGTATAGTTGTGGTGGTTCATATTTGAAGGGGTATGCAAATCTTATTGAGACATCTTGTTTGTGTGTAGAAATTGAACAACAACATCATGTAGATTTGTAGGGACATTATGATTTTCGCAATTGTGATTGTTATCAAAATCACATCGACCTAGCATATCAAGTTCATTTAAGTTTAGATTATTAGTGAGGCCCAATTGAGATAATAACTCCCATTCATTCATTTCTATAGTTTCTTGTTGATCCATATCATCATCAGAACAATTTTCATCTTCAAGAACATTTTCAGTATGTTCAGTGCAATTAACATGCCATGGATTGTTTTTTTGTGTATTCATTTGCTTCCAATTGTTGATGATTTCTTCTTTGGTAAGGCCTATATCTTCATTTATTTTTCATAAAGGTTTATACAAAAGCAACTCACTCCAACAAAAGGTTTCAAAGTTTTCAGAGTCTTCTTTTGGAATGGTATGGAAATGCGGAAACACTTGCACAATTGCTTGTTCTTTTCTATTCAACCATTTGCATCCTTTTTGAGAAGTGGAAAATGTGAAGGATCTGGCTGATTCAATTAGTGATACATTTTCTATGTGACATGGCTGGTTCATGTAGGATTATATATAGTTAGACAATATCTCACCACCATCGCTTAGTTTTTTTAGGCGGTGGAACACTTTTTGGCCTACATTCAGTGACACAAAATTGTGATTGCAAACAACAAGGGGTAATTTTTGTAGCATATGGCATGTTTCTTGGGCTCTAATATCTCGTTCATCAACAATCTTTGCCATGAAATTTTGATATGCTTTCAATGCTTGATCTTCCAATCTTTCATTTGAAGCTATTCTTTTCAACATAGCAACACAACTTTCTGATTTTCTTTTAGCTTTAAATGCATACTTGGCAATATATTTGAGTACAAAAAGGCATGAGATGATGGGCTAGCAATCTATATTATCTCTTTATATAGAGAGCATCTCTGCATTATGAATGTTTAGCCTGTCATCATTTCTCGATGGTTCATAAGATTTGTTTCCAAATCCATCATATGATAAAGTGGATTCCTTTCATTCTTTCCATGGAGCTTTGTATCTGCATTCTACATGATGCCCTTTTTTGCGTAGGCATGTGCGCTCTGTGCATTTAGAGTGCCTTTGCACATGATTAACTAAATCTTCATAATCAATGGATTGATCGATAAAGAATATCTCAGATGTTTTTAACAAGCATGGATCATCCATCGGGGTTTTATGTATGATATTACTCATTTCAGATTTAGAGCAGGGTTCCAAGCAGTGACATAGTTATCAAAGAATTCTTTTGCTTTACCCACTTGCAAACTATCTCCCCAGTCGAAGGTATCCATGTTTGGTGCATTTTCTAGCCAAAAGAACCCATGCACGTGTGAAGAGCCTCGATGCTACCATTCATACCTATACCAATAATTTTTTGCATGCAAGAGTTTCTCAATGACCTCTTCACGAAAGATTGTGAAGTGGTGATGTAGATAAAGGGATGTGGTGTGGGGGTTTCTAATCACATTTTCTGTACAATGCTTGTTGGAGGAAATAGTGGAAGCATTGTCAGTTGGGAAAAGCTTATACAATGTAGGCCACTTAGTGTCTGATGCACTCAGTGTGAAGAACAAAGTTGGGGAACCTATTTGGTTGATCATGTTTGTTAGATCTACATGACACTTGTTCCAATAAGCTCATGTCCCACATAAGGCCGAGCCAAAATGCATCAATTCTTTAGCCAATTGTTTATCCGAGAGGTTCTGTAGGTGGGCACGAAAATGTTCAATAGTTGTAGGAATATTGTCTTTGACTTTTCTTTTGATGAATATTGAAGCAGTTTCTTGGCTACGATGCCTCATCATAAGATTTAGTAGGAAGTATCTAAAGCATGGATGTTGCCCAAATCTATTATCATGATATCGCATAAGATGCAAGGAATACTCATGCAGTTGCACTTCCCTGGCTCGAGGTTGCATAGGTAGTGCATTTGCATCTGGAAAAAGTGTGGGAAATGCCATGTCAAAAATCCCCTTAGTAGTGTACTCATTTATGGGATTCAAACTTATCTCAAGCCAATTAATAATGGTTTCATTCTCATTTTCTATCTATAAAGATTCCTTAATGATTTGTAACTCACAACGTTTATTTAGTAGGCTTACCATAAATGATGTTGAATATTCCGTTCCACTTTCTACATCATCTTCACTATTAGTAGCTTCATTGTCCTTTGTTATGGATTCTTCATTGTTTCTTTGAATTGTATGAAGCATTTCTAAAATTTCTATAGTATAATCAGGGAGTAGGGACAATGCATCAACATTGATCTCAACATCTTGATAGTATGGGTCATAGTTGTAAGGAAAATTAGATGCGGAAATAATTCTCCTAACATCAATACCTCAGGGAAGAATGTAGATACACTTTAAAATTTACACTTACAATCCAATTAAGATGCACTATGAAGTAGATAGCAGAAACAGAGTATTTGACAATCATACATGAACACCAGATATACGTGGGAAAACCCTTATGGGAGAAAAATCCACCACACCAAGAGAAGTCACTTTGTATTATAGTAATAATGATTACATACAAGTTTCAGACTTATCTTTCTAATGTCTGTTTATAGTAGCATTCACCATGAACAATCTTATATAGAAACCTTCAAGTTAAATTCTACACATAATAGAATACATTTACTGATCATACAACCACCCAGCAATCTGTCGATGTAACCAACCATCGAACTATCGAACCATTAAGCATCTACAACTGTAAACTATATTCATGTCGATCTTTGTCTATCGAACCTACTCACAGAACTATCACAATGGACTAACTTCCAACTATTCAAATTCGGCTTCTCCTATTGGTCCACGAGACTCCACATAGGATGGTCAAATGGTCAAAAGAAATTCAAGCTTTTTTGGCATCTTGGTGAGACACTAACAGTGTCTCCCCAATGCCCAAAAGCTTCATATTGATGTTGCGAAGAGTTATTGTTATCGCCAAGATGTTTCACCGAGCTTACAACTTGTATCGGCTTTATTTTTCCTTTCGGCAAGACTATCGCTCTTGCCAAGACATCTCAACAAGCTTTCATGTGTTACACTGAAGCACCAAACAGTCGGCGAGACCTATCACTTTTGCTAGGAGATCATAGTGAGGTCCAAAAGTCTCATAGATGTGAGTTTACCATTTGGCCAGAGTATCGCTCTTCAGTGAGACCACATATCGATAATCAAAATCATAGCAATCTCAACATTCCTATCGGCAAGACTTACCACTCGCCAAGAGGTTTCCTTGAGCAACATTAGGTTACACCAAAAGCATACAACTATCAGCAAGACCTATCACCTTCACCAAGATGTTATGTTGAATACACACAAGTCATACCGAGCACCAAGTCACAGTCGGCAAGATTTACATCCTTCGTCGAGAGATCATACTGAACTCCAAGACCTACCCTGAAGGCTCCACATAAAATACTGTCAGTGAGACATGTATCAATTGCTAAGACTTCTCACTGAGCCACTATGTTACACTGATGACTTCAATGCATTATCCTGCAGTGAGACTTTCCTATCAATGAGAGCTCATAGCGAACCACTAAGACTCTCCCCAATATAAGATATCCGATTGAATGGCCTGTCGGCCAAAGATCTTCATGCGGTGAAAGGTTACAATGACTGCTCTATGTCATAGTGATAGACTCAAAAGTGAAAGCGGTCGGCAAGACTTCTACAAGGTCACAGTAACCTGTACAAAACATGATGCTACCAATCGACTAGTCAGCCAGACATGATGGATGTCATACTGATTTGGCTCCAATGGAGGTTTTAGCCTATGATGTTTGAGGCACATATTTCCAACAATCTCCCACTTGACGAAGATCACACAAGCACCTCCAGAGCACAACAAACAACTTACTGAAAAATATGGGCACTAAGGCCCATTGAATGGTACACCACCTGAACTTTTCCATGCTCATTGGCTCCATCAATGATTCTGCAACATTCTCCAGAGTGTCAACCTTTTCCAAACTAACCTTTCCATCCTCCACCATATCTCATACAAAGTGGTACTGTACATCTATATGTTTCGTCCTGGTATGGAAAGTAGGGTTCTTTGCCAGACAAATTACACTCTAACTATCACAGAAAATTATTATTTCCCCTACATCAAAACCAATGTTAGAACACAAATGTTTCATCCAAACTACTTCTTTACAAGCATGAGTAGTTGTCATGTATTCAACCTCTGTAGTGGACAAAGCAACTACAATCTACCGCTTGCTCATCCAGCTCACTGCACCACCATTCATCATGAAAATGTATCCACTAGTGGACCTCCTACTGTCAATGTCCCCTGCCCAATCAGAATCCATATAGCCTTGAATACTGAGAGTCCTCTGTGATTCAACCAAGTTCCCATGGTAACACAAAGCAAAATCTGAAGTGCCCTTCAAATATTTGAAAACTCTCTTTATAGCATCCTAATATGTTCTTCCTAGATTAGCCAACATGAGACTGCCAACCGCACTAGCATAGGTTACACTAGTCATGTCCTCAATCTCAGTAGGAGATTTTGGACAGTCCTCAACAGATAGCTTCATTCCTTGCAAGACTGGAACCACTAGCTATTTGCAATCATTCATACAAAATCTCTCAAGAACAGTCCTGACATAATCTGATTGAGCCAAAGCTTTCTATTCTTCCTATCCTTAGTTATCTTTATCCCCAGAATATACCTTGTTGCACCAAGATCCTTCATTTCGAACTTAGCAGATGATTGAGACTTAAGATCAGAAATCATTAGCTTACTATTGCCTATGAATAGCATATCATCAAACATAGAGAGCAATAATAAGAACTCGATCACTTTCAGCTTTATAATATACATAGTGATCAGATTTTGATCTCACAAATCCCAAAGACAATACAAAAGTATCAAATTTCTAGTACAACATTCTAGATGACTGCTTTAACCCATACAAAGACTTCTTTAATTTGCATACAAGTTTTTCTTTACCCTTTTCAACAAAGTGCTTAGGCTTGGACATATAGATTTCTTCTTCAAGATCACCATGAAGAAATGTTGTCTTCACATCCATCTGTTCGACCTCTAAGTCATATGCCGCTGCAAGTGACAAAAGAAATCTAATGGACACCAGCTTAGCTACAGGAGAAAATATTTCCACATAATCAATTCCCTCTACCTAGGAATAACCCTTTGCAACTAGTCTTGCCTTGTACTTTTCTACACTGCCATCCAGACCAATCTTTTTCTTAAATACCTATTTGCAGCCTACAAGTTTTTTGCCTTCAGGCAAGGGTACCAAACTCTAGGTATCATTTTTTTCTAATGATGCCATCTCTTCTTCCATGGCTTCCAACCAAGATTATGAATCAGACACTTTAAGTGCCTCTTTTACAATCCTAGGCTCATCAGTGCTAGAAATCAAAGCATAGGCACAAGTAGAATCAATTAATGAGAACCCATACCTATTTGGTTTTTTTCTTTCTCGAGTTGACCTCCTCACTAGCTGAGGCTGAGGCTAAGGTTCTTCTTCTTCAGAACTTTCAAAACTGCTTGAGCTCTCCTCAATTTTAGGTACATTTTGAATTTTCAATCCCCCTTTCTCTAGTGGAGGAGGAATTATAGCTACATCCTTATTGTTTTCTAACTTTGTCTCTGACTGTAGATCCAAGGTGGAAGGTTTTAGCTCACGAAAGATTACACTTCTGTTGTATACAACCTTCTTAGTTTCAGGATTCTAAAGCTTGTATCCTTTTATGACAACACTATAGCTAATAAAAATACACTTGACAGCCTTGTTCTCTAATTTAGATCTTTTCACATCTGACACATATGCATATGCCTCACAGTCAAAAACTCAAATATGTCTAAGAGAGGGTTTCTTACCAGACCATGCTTTCAAAGGTATTTTCTCAACAAGAGAAAAATTAGGAGATCGATTAATCAAGTAACATGCAGTAGTAGTAGTCTCAGCCCAAAACTTCTCTTCCAAACAAGCACTACTAAACATACTTCATGCTCTCTCCATCACTGTCCTATTGAACCTCTCTGCAACTCCATTATGTTGTGGAGTATAAGGTGTAGACTTATATATTTTGATCCCATGGTCTTTACAGTATCTCTCAAATTCATCAAAACAGAATTCATCGCCATTATCAGTCCTTAAGCATTTTATTTTTCTACCATTCTGATTTTCAACAAGATTTATAAAATCTTTAAACTGACTGAATACTTCTGATTTACTTTTCAGAAAATATACAAATGCTCTTCTTGAATAATCATCAATGAATGACACATAGTATCTTGACTTGGACAAAGAAGGAACATCCACTGGACCAAACACATCCGAATGAATATAGTCTATCAAACTAGAAGACTTATGAGGACTCGAGTAAAACAAAACACGGTGATGTTTTCCATATATACAATGTTCATAGAATTCAAATTCAAGATTATAATCTTCAAGTCCCTCAACTAGGTTTTTGTTTTTCAAGGTTTTTAAACCTTTTTCTCCTATGTGGCCTAGCCTATGATGCAAAAGCATAGTCTTCTCTATAGGAAGTTTTACTTCCATAGAGTTTACATAATTAGGGATAGTTCCCTCCTTACCTCCATGAGCAGCTTTTAGTGACTTTCCAAAGACACTGTTACATTGAACAACATGTGCATCCAGATTGTACAGGGTACCAATTCGAGCATCTCTAGCCAACACCATTGAACCTCTAGTCATTTTGTAGCCATTTCCAGAGAATGTGACTTGTACTCCAATATCATTAAGCTTACTGACAGACAATATATTTTGAGCCAGACCTGGTATGTGCATAACATCATTGATCCCCTTCACTCTTCCATCAAGGAATTGTATTACACTTTCCATACAACAATGTCCAAAAGTTGAGACATGCAATACCTGCTAAGACTTCTCTAATCAGCCACCGTGTTACACCGATGACTTCAATACGTTATCCCGTCGGTGAGACTTTCCTATCGATGAGAGCTCATAGTGAACCACTAAGACTCTCCCAGATATAAGATATTCGATTGAATGCCTTGTCGACCAAAGATCTTCATGCGGTGAAAGGTTACAACGACTGCTCTATGTCACAATGATAGACTCCAAAGTGAAAGTCTAAAGACTTCTACAAGGTCATACTGACTGCAACATGATGCTACCACTAGTCGCATACGATGTCATAATCGATTTGGTTCCAATGAGTAATTTTAGCCTATGATGTTTGAGGCACATATTTCCAACAATCTCCCACTTGACGAAGATCACACAAGCACCTCCAGAGCACAACAAACAACTTACTGAAAAACATGGGCACTAAGGCCCATTTAATGGTACACCACTTGAACTTTTCCATGCTCATTGGCTCCGTCAATGATTCTGCAACATTCTCCAGAGTGTCAACCTTTTCCAAACTAACCTTTCCATCCTCTACCATATCTCATACAAAGTGGTACTGTACATCTATATGTTTCGTCCTGGTATGGAAAGTAGGGTTCTTTGCCAGGCAAATTACACTCTAACTATCATAGAAAATTATTATTTCCCCTACATCAAAACCAATGTTAGAACACAAATGTTTCATCCAAACTACTTCTTTACAAGCATGAGTAGTTTTCATGTATTCAACCTTCGTAGTGGACAAAGCAACTACAACCTTCCGCTTGCTCATCTAGCTCACTGCACCACCATTCATCATGAAAATGTATCCACTAGTGGACCTCCTTCTGTCAATGGCCCCTACCCAATCAGAATCCACATAGCCTTGAATACTGAGAGTCCTCTGTGATTCAACCAAGTTCCCATGGTAACACAAAGCAAAATCTGAAGTGCCCCTCAAATATTTGAAAACTCTCTTTATAGCATCCTAATATGTTCTTCCTAGATTAGCCAACATGAGACTGCCAACCGCACTAGCATAGGTTACACTAGTCATGTCCTCAATCTCAGTAGGAGATTTTGGACAGTCCTCAACAGATAGCTTCATTCCTTGCAAGACTGGAACCACTGCAAGACTGGAACCACTAGGTATTTGCAATCATTCATACAAAATATCTCAAGAACAGTCCTGACATAATCTGATTGAGCCAAAGCTTTCTATTCTTCCTATCCTTAGTTATCTTTATCCCCAGAATATACCTTGTTGCACCAAGATCCTTCATTTCAATCTTAGCAGACAATTGAGACTTAAGATCAAAAATCATTAGCTTACTATTGCCTATGAATAGCATATCATCAAACATAGAGAGCAATAATAAGAACTTAATCACTTTCAACTTTATAATATACATAGTGATCAGATTTTGATCTCACAAATCCCAAAGACAATACAAAAGTATCAAATTTCTAGTACAACATTCTAGATGACTGCTTTAACCCATACAAAGACTTCTTTAATTTGCATACAAGTTTTTCTTTACCTTTTTCAACAAAGTTCTTAGGCTTGGACATATAGATTTCTTCTTCAAGATCACCATGAAGAAATGTTGTCTTCACATCCATCTGTTCGACCTCTAAGTCATATGCTGGTGCAAGTGACAAAAGAAATCTAATGGACACCAGCTTAGCTACAGGAGAAAATATTTCCACATAATCAATTCCCTCTACCTAGGAATAACCCTTTGCAACTAGTCTTTCCTTGTACTTTTCTACACTGCCATCTAGACCAATCTTTTTCTTAAATACCTATTTGCAGCCTACAAGTTTTTTGCCTTCAGGCAAGGGTACCAAACTCCAGGTATCATTTTTTTCTAATGATGCCATCTCTTCTTCCATGGCTTCCAACCAAGATTATGAATCAGACACTTTAAGTGCCTCTTTTACAGTCCTAGGCTCGTCAGTGCTAGAAATCGAAGCATAGGCACAAGTAGAATCAATTAATGAGAACCCATACCTATTTGGTTGTTTTCTTTCTCGAGTTGACCTCCTCACTAGTTGAGGCTAAGGCTAAGGTTCTTCTTCTTCAGAACTTTCAAAACTGCTTGAGCTCTCCTCAATTTTAGGTACATTTTGAATTTTCAATTCCCCTTTCTCTAGTGGAGGAGGAATTATAGCTACATCCTTATTGTTTTCTAACTTTGTCTCTGACTGTAGATCCAAGGTGGAAGGTTTCAGCTCACGAAAGATTACACTTTTGTTGTATACAACCTTCTTTGTTTCAGGATTCTAAAGCTTGTATCCTTTTATGACAACACTATAGCTAATAAAAATACACTTGACAGCCTTGTTCTCTAATTTAGATCTTTTCACATCTGACATGTATATGCATATGCCTCACAGTCAAAAACTCAAATATGTCTAAGAGAGGGTTTCTTACCAGACCATGCTTTCAAAGGTATTTTCTCAAAAAGAGAAAAATTAGGAGATCGATTAATCAAGTAACATGCAATAGCAGTAGTCTCAGCCCAAAACTTCTCTTCCAAACCAGCACTACTAAGCATACTTTATGCTCTCTCCATCACTGTCCTATTGAACCTCTCTGCAACTCCATTATGCTGTGGAGTATAAGGTGTAGTCTTATATTTTTTGATCCCATGGTCTTTACAGTATCTCTCAAATTCATCAAAACAGAATTCATCGCCATTATCAGTCCTTAAGCATTTTATTTTTCTACCATTCTGATTTTCAACAAGATTTATAAAATCTTTAAACTGACTGAATACTTCTGATTTACTTTTCAGAAAATATACAAATGCTATTCTTGAATAATCATCAATGAATGACACATAGTATCTTGACTTGGACAAAGAAGGAACATCCACTGGACCAAACACATCCGAATGAATATAGTCTATCAAACTAGGAGACTTATGAGGACTAGAGTAAAACAAAACACGGTGATGTTTTCCATATATACAATGTTCATAGAATTCAAATTCAAGATTATAATCTTCAAGTCCCTCAACTAGGTTTTTGTTTTTCAAGGTTTTTAAACCTTTTTCTCCTATGTGGCCTAGCCTATGATGCAAAAGCATAGTCTTCTCTATAGGAAGTTTTACTTCCATAGAGTTTACATAATTAGGGATAGTTCCCTCCTTACCTCCATGAGCAGCTTTTAGTGACTTTCCAAAGACACTGTTACATTGAACAACATGTGCATCCAGATTGTACAGGGTACCAATTCGAGCATCTCTAGCCAACACCATTGAACCTCTAGTCATTTTGTAGCCATTTCCAGAGAATGTGACTTGTACTCCAATATCATTAAGCTTACTGACAGACAATATATTTTGAGCCAGACCTGGTATGTGCATAACATCATTGATCCCCTTCACTCTTCCATCAAGGAATTGTATTATGACTCTTCCATGGCCAACAATGTCCAAAGTTGAATGACTTGCCAAGAAAACCTTTCCACCATCGTATTCTTCATACTTCATGAACCAGTCTCTATGAGATGTCATGTGGAAAGATGCACCAAAATCAATCAGCCAGACATCATTTGATGAATGTGTAGCCAAGGCTATAATGAAGGCGTCTAAATCAGGTTGAGAAGAATCATTATTGGAAAAGTTATTCCTCTTTTTCTTTTTCTCCTCTTTGCAATCCTTTCAGATATGACTAGGTTTCCCACAGTTCCAGCACTTCACCTTGGACTTCTTGATAGGAGACTTTGATGTCCCCTCTAATTTTGATTTTGATTTCTTGTCCTTCTTCTTTCCTTTCTCTTTCTGTCTTCCTCTGACAGCAAGAGCTTCCTTCTCCATCTCAGAAGATTTCCTTCTCATCTCTTGTAATAGCGAAGAACCAACAACATCTTCCATCTTGAAACTAGATTTTGTACTCCCAATAGCCACCACCAGATGATCCCATGAGTCTGGAAAAGAACACAATAGAAGCATACAGTGATCATCTTCTTTAGTCTTCACACCAACAGATGCCAATTGAGCAATCAACATATTAAATGCATTCAAGTGATTAGCTACAGACCCTCCTTGCATTCTCAAAGAATATAGCTTCTTCCTCAGGAACAGTTTATTCACCAAGGACTTCCCCTGATAAATAGACGCTAGTCTCTTCCACAAAGAAGATGTTGTCTTCTCCTTATGCACATTCAAAAAAATTGAGTCTGCCAAATAGAGCCTTATCAGCCCCTTAGACTTCCTATTTGCAAGGTCCCAATCTTTTTGCTTCATGCCTGTAGGTTTAGTACCAGACACTGCAAGCCATAGATCACGATCAACTAAAAGATCCTCCATCTTGAGTTTCCAAAACTTAAAGTTACTGCCATTGAATTTCTCTATTTCAATCTTTCCAGACATGCTAGCCATCTCAACCTATAATCAGAAATAACAAACTCTACAAGACTCCCACTTAACAGAATTGACTCAAAAAACCCAACATACCCACAAGGATAACACAATTGCCCAGGCCCTGATACCACTTGTAAGGAAAATTAGATGTGGAAAAAATTCTCCTAACATCAATACCTTAGGGAAGAATGCAGATACACTTTAAAATTTACACTTACAGTCCAATTAAGATGCACTATGAAGCAGATAATAGAAACAAAGTATTTGAAAATCACACATGAACACCAAATATATGTGGGAAAACACTTATAGGAGAAAAACCCACCACATCAAGAGAATTCACTTTGTATTACAGTAATAATGATTACATACAAATTTCAGACTTATCTTTCTGATGTCTATTTACAGCAGCATTCACCATGAAAAATCTTATACAGGAACCTTCAAGTTACATTCTACACATAATAGAATACATTTACTGATCATACAACTGCCCAGCAATCCGTCGATGCAACCAACCATCGAACAATCGAACCATCGAGCATCTACAACTATAAACTATATTCATGTCAATCTTTGTCTGTCAAACTTCCTCACAAATTTTTTGCAATGGACTAACTTCCAATGGTTCAGATTCGGCTTCTCCTATTGGTCCACAAGACTCCACATAGGACGGTCAAACAATCAAAAGCTTCATATCAACATTACCAAGAGTTATCATTATCGCCAAGATGTTTCACCGAGCTTACAACTTGTATTGACTTTAGTTTTCCTTTCAGCAAGACTATCACTCTCACCAAGACATCTCAACGAGCTTTCATGTGTTACACCGAAGCACCAAACAACCAGTGACACCTATTGCTTTCACTAGGAGATCATAGTGAGGTCCAAAAGTCTCATAGATGTGAGTTTACCATTCGGCTAGAGTATCGCTCTTCGGTGAGACCACATATCGATAATCAAAGTCATAGCGATCTCAACATTCTTATTGGCAAGACTTACCACTCACCAAGAGGTTTCATTGAGCAACATTAGGTTACACCAAAAGTATGAAACTATTGGCAAGACCTATCACCTTCACCAAGACATTATGCCAAATACACACAAGTCATACTGAGCACCAAGTCACAGTCAGCAAGACTTACATCCTTCATTGAGAGATCATACCAAAATCCAAGACTTACCTCGAAGGCTCCAACTTAAAACACTATTGGCAAGACATGTATCAATCGCTAAGACTTCTCACCGAGCCGCCATGTTACACTGATGACTTCAATGCATTATCTCGTCGGTGAGACTTTCCTATCAATGAGAGCTCATAGCAAACCACTAAGACTCTCCCCAATATAAAATATCTGATTGAATGGCCTATCGGCCAAAGATCTTCATGCAGTGAAAGGTTACAACAACTGCTCTATGTCACAGCGATAGACTCCAAAGTGAAAGCGATCAACAAGACTTCTGCAAGGTCACAACGACCTGTACAAAACATGATGCTACCAATCTGCTAGTTAGCCAGACATGATGGATGTCATACCGATTTGGCTCCAATGGAGGTTTCAGCCTATGATTTTTGAGGCACATATTTCCAACAGTAGTGTATTTTTTAGGCCAATGCATTGTGAACACGACTTCAACTAACATAGCAATCGTAATGCCTCCCATGTGTATGAGTTCTTCGAACAATTAATAAGTCCAATTCTTTGATTTTGTGTGGCAAATACTTTGTTATTGTTGTGATATCTTGAGGGAAGCTAATTGTGTGGCCACTATATTTGTATTGTCCACCATGAGCATGAGTAACTTGCAATATTGGATTGACACGTGCAATTAACATCTCTTCAACCTGAGTGAGAATGTGCAAAACATGTGGTTGTTCACCTGGGTCCATATTATTACTTGAAGAGAATCGATGTATGCCTTTCTCTAAGCCACATCTTCTACATGTATGATTGTTGTTTGATAAACAAAGATGCATACCAGGATACTGTTCCCTACATATAGAACATGTGTGTAGGTTTGAAAATCCATCTATTCTTTAGCAGAATTTTTTAGATGCCTCCATAAAGTTAGCAGACCACCTCATTCCCTTGTTATTTGAACTCATGTTTTGAGGAATTTGTGTTGGGATTTGTGTTTCATTTTGTTTTTTGTTTTGATGTTCTAGATTTGAACTAATTGATCCAGTGGGAATACATGTATTTGTAGAATCTTGTGTGTGGTTAGGTATTGGTTGATCTGGTGTTTCTAGCAAGCGGTGGGTTCGCTGCATGCTACGACGAACACTTATTTTTTCTCTATGATGAGCATAATACAAGCGACTTCTCTTACAAGATTCTAGGGCTTTGGTTTTAGTCTTGGATGTTTGGATTTCTAATTCTTCCATAGTGGAGTCCATTATCTAGAATATAAATGAGAGGTAAAATAAATATAAACAAAGGAAATGTGTATATTGCAACACCACTAAAATGTGAAAATTACAAAATCCATTTTGCTTGACTTATATCTTAGATGAATATGATAAAAAAATGAAAACATATGTACATATGAAAAAAATATGTTGAAGTGTGAATGTTCTAGTTGTGAAAATTACATGTGCACTCTACTTTGTATTTACAATAAACTTATAAAACAAGTTTTGAAGGGATCTTGAAACCCTATACAAGGAAAATTCTCAATCGTATAGCGATTGGGATAAAAAAGAACACAAGTAGGGGAAAACAGACAAGAGTGGATAATTACAACCTTATGTAGTCTACTTTTTATAAACATTGCACATCATGTCAGCAATTTGATTTAACAAAAGATTGCTTTCATTTGCAAAATCAAGTGTGCCAACTTCTACAACTATTGATTTCACTCGTGATTCATTATTGTAGGTTTCATATCTACTTGTCAGAGTGAAGAGAAATTGTTTGCATAGTAAACTATGATTGACCTCTTCACTATTTTCTGTAGCATCTTGCTTGAACTACATCATGTATAGTTCCTTTGCAGGCATGCCAATGAGTTTAGTTGCTTCTTCAAAAGCAATTTCCCATAGAGTGCTTGTGTGATCTTGAAGTTTAATTTGAAGAACATATCGATAATCACAATCTTCAAAGGTAACTTCACACTTTGAACAATACCATTTTCCATCATCACTTTGTAGAGCTCTTTTCTTACATTGTTTCCCCTCAATCTTAATGGGGGAAGTTGGATAATAGAATGAATTTGATTTGACAAATACAATTGTTGATTTTACAATGCACTGGAGGGGTATTTTTCTATCCAAAGACTCTTCTAGAACATTGGAAATGGTCTTTCGTTCAAGAAGTTGGGGCGCATCTAGAAGGTTTGTTGTGGATGTGAGAACACCATTCACATCTTGTGCAAACCAAGCCTGTAGCTATGTTGTTTCTTCAATTTCAAGGTTAATAAACAACTGGGTGGTAACTAAAGTGCTCACAACCTTACCATTATATTCTGTAACATGACCATTTTTAACAGCAAGCATAGGCAACTTTTTTGCATGGTACAGTTTGTGGAGCTGTGCACCTTCCTTTTGAGCCACTCGTCCCCACAAAGTCACATTTATAGTGGAGGTAGACATGTCAAGCAACTTGAGGCTCCTCCTACAAACCTCTGTGTCATCTCTTCTTATTGTAGAGGTAGGTTCCACACATATAACAGCTCCTACTATAATCAAAGAATTGTTATTTGTATTCAAGATCTCATTAATGGGTGTGAAAGAGAACTAATGCAACAGAATTAAGTGGTCATCATCAATAAGAGTGACCTTTGAATCATCCATCAAAGTGATTTCCATTTGAATATTCAACTTATTGTAAAACTTATTAGCAGCTTTGATGGTCCCACCAGAGATTGTATATATAGAGCCAATATGAACATTTCTGTAATGGAGGTCTACAACATCATTAAAGCAAGTGACACACACTTTAGTGTTCTCACTGTCTACAATATCAAAGCTGAAAATTTTCCCGGTCCCTTTCTTTGTGTCAAACTAGTGAATCTCTTTTTTCATAGTTACACGACCTTTTATTGTCCACCTTGTCTGAAATGGATACAAACTTTTAATAGGAGTGACAGTTGAGGTATCACTTTTCTTGTGCAATGATGCATGTATCCCAAACATCATTTTTTTTTGGGGTTGGTTGCATGGGTGTGCCACTCTCACCAACATTTGTGCATGAATTAGATGAAATCCCTACTCTTTCTGTATAGATTTCTCTGGTTCTTTGAAGAGGAAGGTGGGATCCTCAATGACAGCATGTTTTGTGCATGCAATCTCCAATTTAGAAATTAAAATAAACCTATAAGTAAATAAAGAAAAATCCACTTTTAGTAATGCATAGTAACAAATAGAGATGGACATGTTCAATTTGAGAGCAAGATTGGAGTGGTTGGCTCACCTTGAGTTACAAATAGTAGGGCATGTGTATTATGTGAGATGTATGATAGAACTCTTTTGAATTAGCTCTGAAGTTAAAAAATGGTTATACTTTCTTGGAAAGATTGTTGTTTGAAGATGCACTCCATCAGACAAATCTAATTTGTATCTAATGGTTAATTCATCGCCATGGCCAAATGTTGAAATATTGAAGACTTGGAGATGTGGATATATGTCTTTGGTGCCAATGTTTATCAATGTGATTGCATTTTGTGTCCAAGAGATAGACATAGCTAAAGGGAGGTGAAGTAGCCCTATAAAGCCCAATGAGTTGATATGTATGGTATGGTTTGTAAGTAAAAATATACAAATTAAAAGTTGGATTCCTTTGTAAAAGCGCGAAGTAAAACAGAGCATGCAATTTTCCTTATATATAAAATGGATAAACTATTAAAAAAAGGAGATGTGTGCACCATAAAGGTTTCCTAGTTTTATTATCCTTTCCAGAAAGAATGCTTAAATACATGCAAAAGTGTCACATACAATTTATAGAGTGAAGGTGATTGAGGATAATCGAGAGAAGGTAAACGAACCTATAGGTAATGACTGTATTGTAGTTTGTACATAGATTTATTTGGCTGAAACAAATTTGATCTTGTGGATGAAAGGAAGCACAAAAAATTTAGTGATCACACATCATTAACAAAACAAATAGATGGTCTAGTTAATTACTATTTTGATGCATGGTCTATAGACAGTCGAAATATTTTTTCAAAGGAAAGATGAGTTTCAATGCTAAGTAATTGACATTTTGTTAGTTAAAAAGGCCAAAATTTGAAATGAATAATGGGTCTATCTAAATTTGATTGCAATGGAAATAAGGGTTAGCACATTCGATAAGCCATTGAAAACTTATACATGTAAGGGTGTCAATTATTGATTGACAAATTAGATGTATACATTTTAATAGAGAACTCCAACATGTTTTATTTGTGCATATGTATTAAGAGAGGAAAAAAAAACACATGCATACCTACAATAAAAGAAAGTAGTTGTTTGTTTTGTTCCAACTTGTATTATAAATAATGAGAATGTGTAAATAGAGGACTAAGATTTTTTTGGAGAACTAGTTGTAGAAATGAAACATTGTTGGCACTCGATGACATTAAGTGTAAAAATGAAGAATGGAAGGAAAGTAACAATAATTTCCAACTAAAAAAGTTACAAGTGCAAATCAAACGTAATGATAGCTAATAAAGGGCATAATTCTATTAGAAAATCACATGCAATTTACATAGATATGGATTAGATACAAAATACATAGTAGCGAAGGAATTTTCCAATGCAGCTCTAGTCATGTTTGTACAAGGGAATAGATATGGATTAGATACAAAATACATAGTAGCGAAGGACTTTTGTAATGCAACTCTAGTGCAAGGAAAACAGTCGTGTTTGTACAAGGAAAAGAGCATTTATAATAGGAACTTCCACCAAAAAACTACAAAATATACATAGTTGGTAGTACTCATATGCACAGAACAAAACTTGATGACATATGACATATGTGAAACAAAATTATTTCCAAACATTGTTCAAATAGTTTTAAAATGCAAGCTGGATGTATGGAGCGTCGCCCTGTCTGTAGTGAGCAATAGTGCACATTTCGCATAGAAAAGTGCAGAATGAAGCCAATGTGTCACAAGTTCTAGGGAAGTCTTCAAGTGTTGTTTCCATTGAATATATCTCATCGGCTTGCACATTATGTATATATGGAACAAGCTGTTGCATTTTCTACACAATATCAAAGCAATTGATGGTGATTTCACATGCAAATCTTTGAATGGCCCTTGGAGGAGGTCCACCTGAATTCATAGAGGGAGGTGAACCAAGTGGAGTGTAGGATGAGCTGTCACTACTGGATATGTCCATGATGTCATCAGGTTGTCCAAGGTTTGCCATTCCTAAATTAAAAAAATTGAGATTGTACCTAGTGTTAACTAATAGAAATACGTAAAAATAAACATTCCAAAGAAGCATATAATAAAGCCTATCTTACATTTAATTAATTCCATATTAACACCTATAAGATATGGAAAAAATGTATAAGAATCTAAGAATTTCTTTATGAAGATTTATTGGAATATTTGACAGAATTAGAGACTAAGGGAATTTTGCATCATAAAGTTGTCTCCTAGATGTAACATACTTCCATGAACTTCAAATAGCTTTCTCCTAGATATAGGTAACGTCAGTTTCAAATTTCAAAAACCAAATTTTATTTTCATATTCATTAAAGGAAGATTTATGAGTTAAATATATGCTCACTTTTAATGTTATTTCCAAAATATAAAGATTAAAGATTATTTCCTTATTAATGGTGATTTAGTCAAAAATCAATTTATAATTTTAGATGTATGTTCCTTTATAATGTTATGATCCACTATATAAAGACAAACATGTCCATCATTGAGGACAACTTACATAAATTTTAAACATATACTCCATACTATTATAATTAACTATAATTTTAAAATAAAGATTATATATCTATCTAATCTAGAAAAAAACTATTATAATTAACTATAATTTTAAAACAAAGATTATATATCTATCTAATCCAAAAAAAATCTTTGAAATTTTTCTTATAATTTAAATATAAATTTTTTCATGAGATCAGTCATATTGGATTTGCAAAGAAATGCTTAAAACGTGCATATCTCCTTGGAACAAAAGCAAGGGAATTCAATCTTTGGTTTTCAAGACTTTCAGGAAGTTTTAGAACAATGCATACATACTAATTTTGTATGCGAGTCAAATAAAACTACAACCTGCATGAAATACCTGAAAGTCCAATAAAAAAATAATATGATTTGGTATAAGTTATTTGAATTGTAATTTCAGTTTTATTTTTTTAGTATAAGTTATTTTACTTACAAGAATATTGCCATGAATATTATGCATGCATGGCACTCACCTTTTTGCTTAAGAAAAAAGAAGAGCATGTTGAAAGTTCTGGACAAAAGCTACAACATCATATGTAGTTTTTTTTTACATCAAAAATATAGAACACATTTGATAAAAAATATAAACCCAAAATGTCAACAATACCAAGATGAATGCTAATTAATCCAAAATTATAATTTTAGATATTCAATGCAGGAATCAGAAGCATATAACTACCAGCTTTATAACTGAATATTAAAATTGCATCACAAGTTTTATTCTGTAGTACCTTATTATTAATACCTAAATATATTGTTGGAGACCTCATTCAAAGCATAGACATGGAAGCCAATTCTTTAAACAATATATAGATGAGGGAAGACAAATCATTAGAAATCAAAGAACACCCAATAAGATTTTTTAGTTTGTTTTTTACAGATTCAATAACTGAAAGTACAATTACAAATTCCTGAAATGCTTGCCAATAATTAAACTGGTGGGATTTCTTAAAATGCTTAACATATAGTTTGCATATGGTCTTCCCTTCACATTTAATTGAAACTGAAACAAAGCCCTGAAGCAAGATCTGATTTCACCAATAAAATTGGAATTGAAGCCAAACTACTATTCCAAATTTCCATCTACTAAAACTACAATCAGTGGATTCATCAAGTGCCTGCAAAGTGCAATGGCAGTAAATTCAAGGCATTCAAAGATTGGATATAAGTATGGATCCTCTTTAAATTATACAAATTCATAGAAAAGAGATTGAATTGATGAAAAAAAGAAAAGATTTTGAGGCCCCCAAAAAATATACATACTAATTCTGAAAGTGAAAAAAAACTCAAGATTTAGTCTCAAGTCTTCTTACATGAGTATTTTGGTAAATCTTGGAGCTTTATATCATATTTTCTAGTCGCCTATCTATTAGGTAGGGGATAGGAAAGGGAAGCAAAGAGAATGTTTAATAACATTTAATGCTTGGGAGTTGGCCACAATGGTTGAGCCCCTAGTTTAGTATCTTAACTTCTACAAGTAGTCAAATGGAAAATAAATTAATTTTGTTTGTGCTTTTAATCCAAAGTGTATTTATAAGAATCAAAGAATAGTAACACTAATTATTATAAATACTAATAAAACATGTTTATAGAAATACTAGTATAAAGAGGAGAGTTTTGAGATGAGGTGAGATGTCTAACAATGTCAAAAGATGATTTAGAAGACACAAAAATAAAATGGACAAATCATTTTCCATTGCCTTTTCAAGAAAGTGAAAAACATAATAAGCTCTCAAAAAATATAAATTCTCACAAACTCATGAAAGAAAATAACTTTTGAAAATATGAGAGTTGCATTCCCAAATCACATATGCAAAATAAAAAATAAAATGAGAGCTTAAATCAAACAATGATAATGTTACCTAATTTAAGAAACTTGTGAAGAGATGTCTTTGTGCAAGAGGATGTCTCTACAAGAAAATCTAAGTGTGAAAAAAAATACAAGCTTAAAGTATTTACAATGGAGGAAAAAAGCATAATAAAGCATGTAGACTAAGAAAAAAATCAAATCATAGGGCTAGTATGCAACCATAACCAAAAATTATTGGTATATGTGCCATGTACACTTGAACTTTGAGTGAGAACTTTGTAACCTTATATTGAAGGAAACCTACAAGTTGTCATTTTTGTTAGAAATATTTTTATACAACCTGTAGCATTGCCCTTTTTTCAGATAAGACAGTTTTAACTTATGTTCTCTTTTGCTTGATTTCAGTTTTTTATTTATTTAGGAATCTGTATTTTTTCCCAACTCCTTAAAGACCAAATATTCAAATAAATATAATAAGCAACACATAAACAGATAGCAGCAATACTTTCCCATCCTGGATATTATTTAGGGTAACATCTAAATTCACTCATCTTATACAATCCCTTCTATGGAATAGACAATGATTATTTATTCCTAGCAAACAACAATCCTAGAATCCCAATTAGCATTCTCCAAGAATTAGTTATTGGGTATGAAAAATGTGGAAGCATAGAAAAAGCTCATGAAGTGTTTGACAAAATCCAAAATGTGGAAGCATATAAAAAGCTCATCAACAAAATTCACAAAATGGATTTGTTGAAAGGGCTTTCAAAACTTTCATGCAAATCCAATTGGTAGGTCTAAAGCCAAATTCTACAACGTTTGCCATCATCCTCCTAGCCTGTGCCAAAATGGGAGCTTTCCAACAGGGTATAGAAATCTATAAGCATAAAGGATAGAGAAATTTTGTCAGGTTTTGTAGTGGCAACTGCCTTGGTAGACATGTATGCAAAATATGGGAACATAGACAGAGCACGTGAACTGTTTGACAAAATGCATCAAAGAAATGTGGTCTCATGGACTGCAATGATTGCAGGATATGCACAAATTGAACTTTTTGAGAAGAATTTAGAAACTTTCAAGCAAATGCAATTGGCAAGTGTAAAGCCAGACTCCACAACCTTTGCTAGCATCCTCCCTACCTGTGCCAAAATGGGAGCTTTGGAACACAGTATGGACATCCGGCAAAGCATGAAGGATAGAGGGATTTTGTTAGATGTTGTGGTTGCAACGGGTACTTAAGACACAAAATAAACAAGGAACCTAAGTAACAGGCAGCACTAGGTGAGTACTAAAAGTGATGAAAAATTGGAACATCTGAGAATAATTATCTAAAAAACAATACTAAGCATAAGATACATGCTTGATGGGGTTACAACAAGATGTTATAGATGTCCTCTACTTTTTACGAAGAAAAAATCTGTAGATAAATGACCCTAAAGGCATCTCAAGTTGCATTGTAAATAAATATGCATTACTTTTGGTGAGGTCAATACATTATTCCTTTAATATTTTTGAGCATTAACAGCAATATAAGGATTACTGAAAAATGTTGAAAGTTGAAACAATGACTAACAGAAATATAAAGCCTTCACTTCAATTTTCTGAGTTACTATACTAACAGTAGATTGTACATTCAGAGGTACTTTTCAACCACTTATAGGTATCCAGTATGAAGCTACACGAGGATATACTTTTCAATATGCTATCATTCTGAGCAGATTATTTTAGTATATGAGCATATTACCAATAAATTAAGTGATTGAGAAACTATAGTAGCTTAGACACTTCTTTCCTATACTCAGAATCATAAAATATGCAACAATATAATGCTACAACAATAGGTATTGCTCTTTTTGAGTGCACATCACCAAACAAATGTAACTTTGAACTTAAACTTGCAATCATAAACTGATGCTACAGCAATATCAAAGCATATACAAAAGTTTTAGACCTGGAAATGAGTTCTCCCAGGTAATATAAGATGAACCTTGCTTCAATTCTACCCAGGAAGCTACATAAATGTCATGCCTCAGTCAAGTAATAATGACTTAGCAATGTAGCTAACCACTGTAGCAAATTACTACAGTGCAAGTATTGTTCACGTGGGTAAAATTCTAGCCATTACTGTTATCACAACTTGGAGTATGGTCCACTATTTTGATTGAGAAAGAAATACACATGAAAGTCAGCTCAATGGATCAAAACAAGTACTAAATAAAGCTTCAATTGGGAGTAGAAAAACTAGAGGGCATTTGACATTTATATTAATAATGAAATTGCATAAAAAGATATAGAAAACCCAATAGAGGAAAGAAAAAACTTACAGATTGATTCGTTGTATCTCTGTAACTCCAAAGCACTATATCTTTGTAACACAACAACACAGTCTATTTATAAGTAAAGGTTAGATTGAGAAATTAATTTGCATGGTAGTGTTTGGATGGTGGCATATTTGCGGTGTTTTTGCATTTAATGGGGGCATGATGATAAGCCAGAAACCTCTGCTTCTCTCCAACACCTATACCACTAACATCGATAGTCAGGCTCCCTACCATCTGTATTCGTGTCAGCTGCTTAGCCTGGCCTTGGCTCCTACTGGCCATTATACCTATTCACTAAAAGAAGAACCACACCATTACCTCACAGAAGGAAAGCACACTTTGTGTACTTGTAGCGCACAAAAGCTAAAGCAGCAGAGGCTAGGGTATGCTGCAGCTCTCATTTCTCCACCGATGTCCATGTAGTGTAATGATAGGTCCCAGTAGAGTAGATTGCCTCAAGAATCGACAGCTGGAAGAGGAATAGTTTTCTTCATAGCCTCTAAGCATAGCGCAATGTCATGAGCTTTCTTCAAAATATTTGCATAATCATATCCCGTAATCAATTCACAGCAAGGCATGCATTGATGAGAAATTATTCGAAACGGGCAAACCAAATCTGTAAACATGAAAACATTGATGAGAAAATATTCTGAGCGGGCAAATCAAATTTGTAAACATCAGTAATTAGGTAAATCATTAATTGAGTGAATCATTCTCAATCTCCCCATCGGCGGTGACCCTGAAAAAACTCAGAAACAAAGTATCAAAGAATGGTTTGTCGTCGGCCTGACATGGTTTACAGGTACGAGTAAATGGTTTTGCAAGTGTGAGACAGGTATGTCGGGCTCTTGTGGACTGGCGAGTCCACAATAAGAAGCCTATCAGCTAAACAAGAAAATTTCCACATTATGTAAATTGTTTTAAAATCTTATTTAAAAGCATAAGTCTATTGATAAATACTTTACTTTAGGACAGGTTAGTAGACGTCAATTGAAATGGGGGGAATAAAAATGTACACATACTCGTTGATACCATTGTAGTATGCCTCTCGATGTAATTAACTCATATTGAATAAGGAAAACACTCCCTTTATATACCTTTGAAAGAAAACACAAACAAAAAATAATATTTGATACATGAAAAATACCCAACAAAAATATGTAAATATATGAACACACAAGATGTATTCCATCAACTTCCATCCTCCTTCATCTTTCTCAACCTTTGATATTAAAAAACAGGTTGCTCTTCTCTTAGAGGGGCGTAAAAATAAACCAAGGTTTAACCATGGTGGTTGTTATGGGGTAAGTGACAACTGGGCAGCGGGGCCAGTAAATCTGCCAACTAGACAAATCCCGAGAATTCGTACTACACGTATACCACAATGTTCAGTCCCCTGTGGGAGGTCGCTTAAATGCGGTTTGTGAAAGAAAATCACATTGTTTGTGTCGCACATTTTTCATTGTTATTCACGGCAGACAAAGATTTGCACGGCCGTATTGGTTTCGAGAATTGAACTGAAACTATATATTTTCAGCATTCTCGATGCATTTATATATTTATTTGATATGTATTTTTTTATATTTATTTAGATTATGCATTTTTTTCATTTATTCATCTGTTTGATTTTATATATTTGCTATTTATTTTGATTTTATCATTATCATTTATAATAATAGAGAGATTTGATCAATCATTTAAGTGCATATCTAATTAATAGTTT
>VDFB02368039.1:0-13281 GCA_007258455.2 Sequoia sempervirens | reverse complement strand
TCTAACCCTAATCATAACCCTAACCTTAATTAATTTAATGTCTTCCATGTTGTGTTGTGAATGCTACTAATATATATATATACATATATATGTATATATATATGTATATACATATATATGTATATATATATGTATATATATACATATATATGTATATATTTTTATATATGTATACATGTATATGTATATATAGATGTATATATGTGTATGTATATGTATATGTATATATACATGTATATATGTATATGTATATGCAGAAGATGGACGCAAACGATTGGGCTCTAGAAGCAGGCACCAATAGTCGAGTTCAAGATGCGGGTTCGGCAGGGGTTTCAACAAGTACGAGCTGTCAGGGAGAGGAATACTTGCAGCCAAATCTTTTGGTCTATAGTGGGAACCTTGGACGGGGGAGACAATCAGCTCTCGGCGCGCAGAACGCCTAGATTATAAAGGTTACAGCAAGAAAAGGCCCTAGCTGTGATGGCCCTAAAACGAATGGAAGAGTCTCAACAGTGATTAGAAGCCAGAAGTGTGATGTTCACTTTTCAGCAAATGGGGACTTTTCTCAGAGTTTCAAAGCATCTCAGCATGGGAATAAACAACCTGAACCAAAGATGTCCCAAAAACTGCAAAATAAAAGCTTGGCTGAAAAAGGAGGTAGGAATGCAACTATTCCTCTTGTGTCTAGTTCAATCACAATGGAGCTAGATGAGGAGCTTGAGCAGGAGGTGCTTCACAATGAAATAGTTTTTTCTGGGTTGGGTCTAATCGATAGATTCAGGGGTTTTTGGCCCAATTTGTCAGGCCTCCATGAGTGGATCTCCAACCACTGGCAACCTATCGTAGAAGGGTATGTGCAAATCTATCCCATGGCTAAGGGATTTTTTATTGTGGTTTTTGAAAAAGAGCAGGATAGAAATAAGATCCTGTGTGAATACCACTGGGATTAGGAAGAAAAATACCCTTTGATGTTAAATCCATGGCATCCAGCATTTAACCCAGCAACCGAAAGGTTTGAAAAGGTTCCTATTTGGGAAAGACTCCCCAACTTTCCACTGCATTTTTGGTTTGATTCCTATTTAGAGGCTGTTGGGAATTCTCTAGGAAGCTTTCTAATGGTTGATGAAGGATCTTCAAACCTTATGCATTCGAATTTTGCCCAAATTTTAGTGGAAATGGATCTGGAAAAGGTGCCTCCGGAGGAAATAAGATGAAAAAATTTGAAAGGATGTTGGGTGCAGCCCTTGGATTATGAAGGGATACCCTTTAGATGCAGAGTGTGCTTTAAAACTAGACATTTGGCTGTTGAATGTGCCAAACATAGAGCTACGAAAGTAGCCTCATGGTGGAAGGATGTTGGCTCCAAGCACTATACAGTAGAGAAAATGGAAGAAAAGCAAAAGAGCTCACCAGAAAAAAGTAGGGAGGATGGAGTCGAGGAAGAGTTAGAGGTGGAGGAGGTAGAAAGTGGGAAGGACCAACTTCAAAATGGTACTGTTGTTGCTCAAGAGGGAGATCTGGATGAGAACAGAGCCCATGTTGTTTTCAATGGAGAAAAGGAGTTGAATGCCAAAATCTGGGCAGCCACACCAGATCATTGGGAGAAAATGGGCCTAGCACGGTTGCAAGAGAAATTCATGGGGAAATGGAAAGGTGAAGTTCAGAGGCTCCTTTCAAATGGAAGTTTGGATGAAGTTCTTAAGAGTTCTTCTGACATGCCAGAGGATTGGCAAAAGGAGGCAGCAAGGGTAGAAGAAGGTTGGCAAATGGTGAAGGGAAAAAAAGCAAGGAGGGAAAGGAAGGATTCCTTTGCAATGGTTCTCAGGTCTCAGACGAAGCGTAGGCCAATCTAAGAACCATGTTTGACCTGGAAATAGGTTCCTTGTAGGTTGGAAGTTTTTAGGCTTATGCACTTGTGTTGCATGTGGAGCGTATGTTCACGATCCTTTGTTTGTAACTCTTAGTTCTGGTTGTGTTATGTTCAACTGGTTGTTGCGGGGTTTTTAGAGGAGTTTAGTGGATCTGGGTTTGGTCTTTAAGTGGTTGTTGTTGGGAGCTTTGCTATGTAATCCTTTTCTTTTTCTCTTCAATAAATTCAAACTTTTGACCGATCAAATATGTATACATGTATATGTATATGTATATATACATGTATGTATATGTATATGTATATGTATATATACATGTATGTATATAACTGTATATGCTTATATATGTATATATAATAATAAGTAATATAACTCATATATACATATACATACTTTCTTAATATTAACTATACATATACACACATATATATACACACACATATATATGCATATACATATACACACACACATACTTTATAGCAGCAGCAATATGCTGCACGTAATAATATGCGCGCATGTATGCGCGTAATAATGCGTAATGCGTATGCGCGTGTAATATGCCCGTAATGCGTAATACGCACGTGTTATGTACTTGCTCATGCGTATGCACGTAATACGCACGTAACAATAATAATGCGCGTAATGCGTAATGCGCCGCGCATTGACGTAATATAAATATTTGTCTCCGTAATATATCGTGACAGGTGACGGCGTAATGGCAATGATCAATACCAACAACGATGATGATGACTCAATATGCTCAATAATGCGTGTTGGTGATGACGGTAATATTCATCGTGTTTTCATCATCGTGATGGTGATGATGGTGTCGTGGCAATAATGATGACGTAATATGCGTAATTACATATGTATAATGTATATGTATATATGTATATAATATTGATATATATAGATTGATATTGTGTATATATATATGTATGTATATAATGTATATATGTACATATAACTGTCTTATGTATGTACATATATATGTATGTAATGTATGTATGTATATGTATATATGTATATATACATATATACATATACATATAAATATATACATACATACATACATACATACATATATACATATACATATATAAATATATATACATACATACATATATGTATGTATATATATATATAATAAAAAAAAATACACCGAGAGATATCCTTCTTGAGGCGCCTATTTTTTATCAACTCCTCACATAAAAGTGTAATAGGTGCCTCAAGAAGGATATCTCTTAGCGTATTATATATATATATATATGCTAGTTAGATATGATAGTTTAAACATTGATACTTGTTACAAATATGTACAAAAGTATGTATGCTAACTTAAACTTTTTTTTACTTTATGAACAAAATATTTATCTTTCAAAAGGGAAGTTAAAGATAGTTCATAAATCATTACACAATTAGTATATTTTTCTCAGTTTTTAAAATTTATTTAATTTAGGAATGGAAAATTCTCATCAACCTAAAGATATTATTGAGATCTCAAGTAGCAACAATTCCCCCATTCTACCGACCAACTTATCTCCATCAATCAATTGGAATGGAATTCCTACAAGTCTCATACAAGATTTTGCAAGTAATATTTCAGCTAGTTGCCTTGACTTGCTACAACAAGCAAAGACCACTGTTCCAAATGTGCAGTGTGAAGGACTATGAAATTCAATCGATGAAAATAACATTACATGAGTTTCATGCAACTTGCAAAAAGTTGGATTCCTTTTGCACTTTCCTTTGTGAATTGCAAGTTGATGAGTACTATGAACAAGGCAGTGTTGTCTACATTAAAAAAGTGTTTCAAAACTACTTAAGTTATGTCTAATAGACTTTTTCTCTAAAAATATGTATATAGTATGTGATGTAAAAATGTAACTACGACTTCTAGCAACTTATGCATAGTTGATTTTTTTTTTAATTCCCTACAAGAAATGTAAGCTCCTTAATACTACAAATGAGGCAATTTTTCTTGCATCAAAGTTACATTTTCAAAACTATTTGAATACCATATAATACACTCTTGTTTCAAAACTATATATATAATATGTGCTATTGTAATAATATTGCAACATTGTTCTTAACTTTTACTTTTACATTTGTTCTCTTTACTTGCCTCGTATGTTACATTTCCATTTCTTGTTCTCTAACAATAAATGACATATTTATTTCTATAGAATTAAAATTAGTACTATCTTTGAGATGTATCACAATCCTTCTCATATTTCATTTGAATTAATTATCATCTAACAATTTTTCTCATATCATATAAGTTATAATTATTATTTTAAATATACCGATAATGAATGCTATATGTCTCCTTCGATAATTTATATCTACTCGATGATATTATTTTTTAAATTATTAGCCTTTACTTCCTCAACCAAGACACAATCCAACTGTAACTTACTTTCTCCTACGTAGGATCAACTTGCATGGTTAAATTACTTACACTTTTCTTTGTTATTGTTTCCACATTTCTACTACAATTAACGTAGTAAAAGTTAGCTTTACTATTTTTATTACACCAAAAATCATTGACACATTTGCCTGTCAATAACTGTTATTTGTGTTATGTACGTTACTTACAAGTTGTTACCTTGCTAATCATGCAATAATCTTATATTTGCTATTTCCAATCCACTTTTTCACTTATGCTTAGAAAATTGAATGCATTTTCCAACTTATGCACTACTTTCAATTTACTTACAATAATTTTTAGTTTCATTTATTCTTTTTGCTCACTACCTTTTCTTCTTATTGTTCTTAAATGCAACGAGTTAACTTTCGTAAGCCACTATTTTTCTATAAAAACCTAAACAAAATCACATTGACAGGTATTCTTCAAAATTTACTTATATCCTATCTAAAAGTACTATACTTTATTTTTTTACCTGGTGTTTACATGATTTGAATAAACTAAATATGTCTTTGACATTTATTAAAAATATAGTCATCATTATCTTGTTTCAATTACATGATGGGTTCAATTAATGGCTAGTTTCCTTTACTATTTTATGCTTTCATCTGCTAAGTTTCACAGACATTACAAAGGCTTTATATATCTTTTATATGCCTTTCATACACTTTTAAGCAATTTCAAGTATGTGGAAATAGAAATGAGTTATGTTGATATATGCATGTATGAATGCATGAATGTTTATGAGATTTAGTATGATTATATGTTTAATTATGATTGTTAATAATGTGGATGCCTTAGGAATGAAATTAACATCTTGCAGCAAGAAAGACTGTTAACCCGCAACATAAGGATTGTGGATGGTTGTAGGGGAGAGGTAAAAACAACCAAAGTGCGACACTTCGAGAAGAGAACGAAGGTGATCATTTAAGGATCAACCATGAGTCACTACATAAGACCAAATAAGACCACTGGGAGGAGAAGGAGTCTATTCTTAGCAGGATTAATTTATGATATGATTATTCTCAAGACCACTGGGAGGAGAAGGAGTCTATTACTTTTTCTCACCAAATAAGACCACTGGGAGGAGGAGTCTATTCTTAGCAGGATTAATTTATGATGTGACTATTCTCAAGAACACGTCTCTGTCATAGCAGCTAACTGTTAGGCATAGAGTTCTTAATTATTTTCTCTACTCCTTCACAATTATTGTTTTATGTTATTAGACTAAGTCCTCTTCCTATCATTGAGGGAGAGTGGGTGAATACTTTGTGAGGTTATTTTTAGTCCTAGATGAATAAAACTCCTCACATACCCTATATAGTGGGATTTGTTGTCAAGGAGTAAATCTAGTTACTAATCGTTGTTTTAGTTGTTAAGTTTATCAAGTTGATAAGTTAGTTTTTATCTGTTACTAATTACAACAATAGATATGTGTTAGTAAATAAGAAATATTCAACAAATTCTTATTGGATTGTATGTAATAGTTCAAATTTTATATGCAATAAAGAGAATTAGTTTGACATCATGAATTACTGAGTAAGTAGGTGTTGACAACTTTTATGAAAGCAGTAAATCAAGCAAGGACCACTTGAGGTACTGCTAATCCACTTCATTTTATGTTGTTGGATCAAATGATACATTATTGAAATTAGTTAAGTATTTTCTAGCTATATGCATGTGTAATTTATGAGTGACATTTTGTAACTTTTTGGATTGAATTTTGTAGTTTCATGTTGGTTTCATACACCGAAGGAATTAGCTAAGAATTATTTTTTAACAGTTGACAATTATAGTCTTGAGTGTTAGGTACCTGTAGCATAAGGTAGCAATTTATATTTATTTCCCCTATTTTATGAATTATCATTTCATTTTATTTTCTAGATTTAGTAATCTTTTGAACATGTGTAACTGCCTATACTCCATTGATGTAGGATGTGTCTAGAGTTCGTGAATGCATATATTGTGCCAACATTGTTTAAATTTTACGAGTCCCTGGTTGATAATTAAATGTAGCCTCTTGTGAAAGATGAAATATTCAGTTATGAATTTGTCATATGAGTTGTGTGTATACTTATTAGCACCAAGTTGATTAGAAATTAAATAGGATCTATATTTTTGCCACCATTATCAGGGATGGTATTAAGTTCAAGATTCTCTTGTGTATTTTCAATTCCTTTCAATCTTTCATAGTTTAGCAATTTTATTTTTAACATTAGAGTAAATAGTTTTTAGCTATCAAACAACAACATGAGTTACTAATAATGTGTAGGAACCATTGATCTAAAGAGTCATAGCCATTATATGCAAAGGTAGTGAGATGCTCTAAGAATATTTCTCCCCTTAGCAAACAAAGCATGAGAAGATACTGGTGAACAATGTGAGAAAAACAAGGGAAACCTTGAAGAAGAATCATCCCTTACACTAATACGTACTCCAACCACATAGGAGACTTACCACATACATATAAGCATCATGGGTGATGTAGCAAAAGAAGATCCACCAAAGCATGTAATGTTTTAATTCCCTATTACCAACTAAGAAAGGGGTGTTTCTTTGGAGAATATACCTCCTTCAACATTGCTTATCTTCTATGGGCTGGTTATAGAGGATCCATACACCTTTGTTTTTAAGTTTGATGTGTTATGTCGAAGTTATGACTACACCACAGATGCTTATAGACTCAAATTATTTCCAACCACACTGAAATATGTTGCTCTAATATGGTTCATGGGGTTGGGAAGAGGTGTTGTTCCTAATTAGAATATAATGAAGAAAAAAAATCTTGGAGAAATACTAGGATTACTACAGATGCATAGATAGAAAGAGGGATGACATCTTCAGGATTTCATAGAAAGAAGATGAATTGTTGGAAGATTATGTTGAGAGTTTTTAGTTATGCCTCAAGAAATCCCATCAAAACAAACTTTCTAATGAATCCCTAAAACTAATATTCTTAAGGGGAGTTCATGAGGACTTATGGATGCCCTCAACATCATTGGGCTAGGGGACATCTCACAGTTTCCTTTTGATGAGATTTGTAAAGCATGTAAAAACTATTTTGGGTCTTTCATCAAGAAGACAACGGGATACAGGACCTCGTCTCTCAACAAATCATTCAATGCAGTCTCAAGGGTGGAGTTGAGCAATATTCTATCAAACATGAAGGAGTGCATCATTAGCCATTTGGCTACACAATAGGATACCCTCCATATCAAGAAAAAACAAGAAGAATCAAAGGAAACCCTCATAGAATACTGTCCACACTATCACCAAAAGAAGATTAATTGCAAGTGCAAGAAGTTGACCAGTATTTTTTAGGATAAGCAAGGGAAGCTAGAATTTCATGCCTTAGAAGATGAGGAAGGTTAAGTGTTTTATATCGCTCAACACAAACCATGGTAGCTAGGAAAATGTATTCCCCAGGATCCCTTGACCTATAATATGTCATTTCCAAGTAATAATACAAACTTCCCAAATTGGAACCCTCAATTTTGGACCAATGTGCCAAACTCATAATGGTTAATACCCCAAGATTCCAATTGGAATCAATGAAATAAGGGCATGTGGCCATCATAAAATTACCAAGGACCAAATTATAATCCCCAATTGCCACCCCAACAAAACCAATGGGCACCACAGTGGCAAAGAGGCCACTAGTGGTAAAATCAAAATCAAAATTATCAGTAGCCATAACAACAAGCCATAATGCTAAATACAGCAATAGTTGCACCAACACCACCAAGAGCACCTCAATTGACAACACAACTTGCACCTAACCCAAATAATAAGCTTTTCCAATAGGCTTATGCTAACAACACCATACAATACCCCACTTATGGGGTTGTGGTGAGTGATATCCACCTCATATCAAGGAAAATGCTAGTCAAGCCTTCATCTCATCACATCACAGTGTTGACTCATGAGGAGCTCCCAATAGAACCTATGGAAAAATAACCTAGGGAACCTGAATCAAATTAGTCCATAACCTAGCAAACATAAGTCTAGAACCCCCATTCCCAAAGAGATTAACAGTCCAAAAACATCATTCATAAGTTGAAACTGACCTATTAGGATAACTTTAAAAGCCATGGGGCTGGAGCAGAGGATTTCCTTTGCCCTAGTAACTGGCGAAGTGCCTGGTCTCATCGCGCTGAATGGAGAGGCTGGAGTGCTCCTCAAAAATCCTAGGGTTGGAAAACTATAGGATCTCTGATTGAAGAGGTCCCTAGAGCAATTGGGGATATGCTTGGTGCTGGGAAACATGGCTGGAACCCCAAGTGGCGCAAAACTCTTAGCTCCCGCTGGTGATGCCCGCATCCTATCCAAATCATTGCGCGAATAGCACACGATCACTGCAGTTTGCCACGTAAGACGGCGGAAACGAGTGCCGAAATATAACCGTTTGAATGGCTGGTCTGCACCCGGCTCCGCGGCTTTGCTACTGCAATAGGTCTGGCGGCCAAACCTGGTGAAATCATAACTGGTGGCTTACCGATAGACCTGGCGGCAAATGTCTCTCTGCGATCTCGGATGGTGCCGAAAAATCTGCCGGTATCTCGCGTTGAAGGTCCCCCGAATTTTAGTGACTCTGCTTAAGCCACGATGCCTTCATAGCCGCAAGTGCCTTTAGGGTTTGTTGATCTATTTCCACAAAAACAAAATCTCCCTTAGCCCTGTTCTACCAAATGAAGGGATTTTGGATAGGTAATTGGGGAGGAAGTTTTTCCTGGATGGATGGAAGATTCCGTCAGCCATTGGCAAAATACTAATATTCGATGAATGTGGTCTCATGAAGTAGGCCCAGAGGCGGAGATAGTGAAAGCGAAGAATATGGGCGATGAGGGGATTCCGGCGGAGGATGATTTCAAAATTTTTATGGATCTCTTTCTTATGAACATAATTATACTATAAATATAATTGGTCTTGGCATAGCATCTATTAAAGCATCATCCTTGACTCTAGAGATTACACCATGGAAGACATTAAGTGTAGATAGTCAATTGATTATTGCATAATAGTCTTCATTGTCTAATATGCTATAAGCACACACAACTGCATTTGCATGGGATTACCATGATATGAAGGGAATAGACTTTAAAACCCTAAATATTACGTTCCGCAAATTTATGTATCACAATTATGGCCATAAACTATTAGGAAACCTCAAGCAGAATTTGTCCCAATGCAGCCTGCATATAGTAAAAGTAATTATGTTGTTGATAAGATCATCTATCTAATCTTTTGGATACTGGTTTCTCCCCTTATTAATTTCAAATTTAAGAAGGGATGGTGGAGGTGAGGGTTAGTCAGTCATGAGTTGAATGCAACAAATAGAAAACCACTTTCCCTTCCAGTCCATTGATCAAGTACTAGATTTATGCATTTGAAAGCAATAGGCTTTTCCTCTTGATGCCTCAATGGATACAACCAAATCAAGATAGCCCCAGCAGACCAATACTACAATACAACCTTTGCATGCCCTTGGGGTACATATGTAACAAACTCTCTCACTCAAGTAATCTCAAGAATTTACTAGGAAGGTAAATAAACTTAGTAACCATGAGAGAATTTTTTTATTTTTTTTCCTTTTAAAACATTTGCATGAGTACAAGAAATAAAGTATAAATTCTCCAGATTATTTCTAACTTGAATTCATATGTAATCTTAGCTAGAATCAAGAGAATTCCTTACACTTTTCATTTATATCACATAAAATACTCTTGGCATAAAGAATAGTTTTACCTCGTAGGTTGACGGTCATAAGCCATAACATGGAATTCGTTGCTTCTAGAATGTTGATATCTATCTTTGCAAGCCTTAGTGATTCTTCTGCTATAGAGGGAGAGCATCATTTGAGTGCTTTTCCTCCAACCACGGACTCAAGGGGTCCCCCACACGCTTCCTACACGAACTGGCCCTGCCCTTCATGAAGGATATAGATATAAGGAACTGTCAAGTTTCTTCATCAGAGTCCTAGTGATGTGTCCTACAAAAATAATTGACCATACAACTCTAGATCCCTTCTAGCTAAGTATGATCATTCTGATTGGTCATGCCATCTAGACACACACCTTTGACTCATCTTAGAAATTATCTCATCCTATCATCTTACTTACTTTATTTGGTACTCTAGACACAACTTGTCTGTACTGAAAATCCATTCTAGCCAATCTAACTTAGAACTAATCCTTAATCCAGGATATGCATGTAATATAAATATTTAGTTATTTCCAACCTTTTTAAAAGTCCCTTATTGCATTCTTGCAATATCTAGGGTTTGTGACTTCCTCTCATTTTACTCTCAATATTCAATAACTAACATCTTGGATGCCAAAAATCAATTTTTGACATTATCATGGGATCTCATAAGGTATTATAAAGACTTATTGTCTTGCTCTATGGTTTTCTCGACCTTTCACAGTCAATCAATATATATATATATACAATTTCATATCCGACATAAGAGTTATAGATTTCCTATATCCTTCGTGTTTCAATACTAGGGTTTAGCTTCTCTAACCCAATACATGGAAATATCAACATCCCTGTTTTCCAAAGGTAGTAGCATAAGTGTAACAAAACATAAGAACAAATACTTCTAGTCTTTCCCATATCACTTAGCATTTCTCAAATTCACATTTCATGTAACATGAATAAGAATAATATTCGAGGAATATCCCCATTGATATATATATATATATATATATATATATCTTAATGAGTACCATTATTTCTCATAACTAGTACTTTGACTAAGCTCAATCCTTCAACCTTTCTAGGTTAGATTCGTAAAAGATAATAAATTACTTTCAACTTCCTAGTCTACTCAAGGTTACTCACATTCGAATAAGGATAGGTTATAAACTCATATGAATATCATCCTTTATATACGTATGTCATATATACCTATAACAACAATCCCAAGTACAAAAGACATGTTAGAGGTCGAGTTTTGGTCACCCAACGTCCCCTTATTGAAGTTGGTTGCAACATTGATGTCGAGTATCGGAATAAAAAAATTCCTTTGTGCACATAGCACTAAATAAGTTTGATCATTCATATATAATAAGGACCATACTTCCCATCTCATAGTATGTCTATACCCTTGAGCTAGTTAAAAGTCTCAATCTTGAAAAAAAGGAGAAGTTGAATATGTCTCCAAGCATACCCATCCTCGTGAGGGTTTAACATGAGAAGAAAGATGCTTATCATAAGGTCAACTATTTTTCTTTTCCTTGAAAACACCTAATACCATAGGTTTGGCTTAGGATCATTCATGTAATAATGCTAGCTCTCCAATGAGAATCAATTCCTTCCCATAATAAAGACATTTTCTCAATGTGCTCATAATATAATTAGAGCAGTAACTTTGTCTCGAACTAGATTGATTTGATGAAGCCAATAAATAAGATATCCTATTGTCTTAAATAGTCTTTATGGATCCTTAGAAGTAAAACTTGTAACTCCAAAGTATCCTAACACATGATCCTCCCTTATAGGGGTAGACTATACTTGAAGCTTATATTCCCACACTTAATTTCATTAGAAGCTTAACAATATTTTGGGAAAGAGAGCTTTAATTCCCAGTCTACTACATGTTTTAGATCAATAGATCAAGGTAAGAAACCTTTACTAAGAATTAGGTCCATTGTTTTTTATTTAACTTTGTCTCGGTTCCTGCCTATTTTTCTGCAAGGTAGGGTACCTATCCAATCATTGCCTGGATGCTATTTGGAAGGATTTACCAAGGATAACATTTTCGTGAGAATACTACTTGGCCCAGTGCTCTCACACACATACGTGCATGGAAAGAGACAACAAAGCTTATTGTGGTCTCTTTCTCACTGTCCCAAGGACTCATCACTAAATCTCTTTATGTCATAAAACATCGTTCTAAGTTTTCCTAAAAGTCGAGGTTACTCTCCAACTGCTTCGTCTCTCCTGCCACTATTTGAAATGATGATATATCCTTTTAAAAGGCTTCCCGCTCCACAAACCATGGATTTTCCTACGTGACACTGAATTCTGTAGGCTTTTCTTGGCCTACCATCTAGGATATTATATGTACAACCTATCTGGTTTTTGGTGGTTCGTAAACATTTGTGACATACAGATATATCCACTTCATTTCCTTACAATAATCATAGTATGATTTATGTGCAAAATGGACATCTATTTTCTCATCATTTGTGTTACAAAGAACATTTCAAAGATTCCAACGAAGTATTTCTTAAACAAAATAAACAAGGAAATATAGAAATCACTTAACTTATAATATCGGCGAGCTCACGCCCAACTTCTAGATATGTTCTCAATTTGAGTTGCTCCTCATATCTTCTTCTCTTGCTCATAACTTGTGCAGTATGGTTTTATTGAAGGATTCTTCCTATGACATGAACTTCCTTTCTTGCTCACTTGGCAACCACCTTTCTACGATGACCAGATTCTTCCCCCTCTGAAGAACTAGCTCCCTTTTCTCTTATGGCTCTAAATATTTTTTTCGTTAACAAAACTACCCTCATGTCTCTGACCATCCATTTTCTATTAGTGTTCATGAATTTTCTTCTATATAGCAGTGATAAGCAACCTTATCCACCCCCGAATCAATTCAAAATGGAGTATATATAATTTTAGAAGTAAAACAGTTATCAAGAGTTACCAAATGGTTACTGATTTCTTCTCCCCATCTTCCAAGATGGATTCGCAAGAATCAATTATAAGAATTGATATACCTAGAGGTCGATAGAGAAGAACAATTTTCTCATTAACATGACATAGGTTTAGCCATCATTCAGATCATGGTCTCTTCCATTCCCCGCTGCCACTCTTACTCGTGGATCCCCCCAAAATGCCCGCAAGAATTAGTTATGAAAACTGATATAAAGACGATTATAGAAACTAGTTCTTGAAGCAGTTAGAGAGGTTACGTCTTTATGGAAAGCCATGACTTCGATGAGGATCTTCATTGAATTTCAAAATGCT